>BJFM01001682.1:11866-25953 GCA_016586285.1 Arothron firmamentum
ACACACACACACACACACACACACACACACACACACACCTCCAGCCTCTGGTCCCATGGGTCAGCCCATATTAGCTTACTTGTTAATACTGGGATGGCTAAGAATCAATACTTAATCAACAAGTAATGGGATTCCTCACTCATCTCATATGATCTTTCAATAAAGACTAGAATCTGTCTCGCCCAGGCGTCCACGCAGCCCCTCCCTCCTGACTGGGGCACAGGGGATGGTGAGAATGTGAGAGTGACAGAGGCGGTGCTATCTTGTTGTCACCAGGCAGTTGGAGGAGGTGAAGCACATGCTGCAGGTGTGACTCAAATATTTGAGGCCTCTGCCCACTGGCAAGAGGAAGAATGTTGGCCTGAAACACGTGGTTGTTCGGGGTAATACTCAAGCCTAAACCAACAGCTACAAGGAAATGGCTTCTCCTGTTCGCACCTATCAAAACATCTGCACCAAAAGATGTTGTAGTTGTGGCTTGCAAAGAAGAGAAGATGGGAATGTTGCCACTGACAGCATGGCCAACAGTCTGACGTCTTTAGGAACATACAGTGTTCAGCAGGTCTGAATCTCTGACGTGGTGGTAAAGCCACCTCTGAAAGATCAGCAGCCAGAGCAGGCCCAGCCTGAAGGTGTTGTGGAAAATGATCACTTGCATGGATGAAGGCTAGTCTCATTTTCACAGGTGGCCGATGAAACAGTTTATAAAGGACCAGAGAGAAACATGCTGACACTTGACTGATGGATGACCAGAGAACCACCTTCTGTCCCACACTTTGGTTAATATCCCTCTGCAAGGGTCTGCTCTAACAGCCCAACAGACAGGTAGCAATTATTACAATTATTACATGCGCAGTTCCTCCTGCACACACTCCTGCTGCTGCTACTGCTGCTGCACACCATGCAGGAACTAGCACACTGCTACTTAAACACAACTAAACCCAGCAGTCTGCAACATTCCACATCATCATTGAGCTCATCGTCATCAAGACTCTCCTGGAGCCTCAATCAAGGTCGTGCAAGTGCTGAAAACAGTACTTGATGGCTGATAAATCAGACGGAGTAACTCGGCGTTTTATGATAACACAGTTTAATTACTCCTACGTGGAAGCATGTCAGGCTGCAGCTTCGGCTATCGAAGTTCTCCTCCTTTCATGCTTTTGGTGGTGTTGCTGTAGCATTCAGGAGAGTTTCTTATTGAGTTTCCCTGCTTAAGCTCATCGGCTCAGTGTAAAAAATGTAAATGCACTGTACGGAGAGAAAAAAAAATTCCCAAGGAGCTGTGTAGCTGTATTAAGCCGAGCAGCCTGAGACATGGGCGAAGTGTGATAAATCCCAGCAGAGTCGCATGCTAAACAGCTTCAACCTGGCTGCAACCAGCCAGCTCCCTGTAAACAGGCTTTGTGTCACCATTGTCATATCTCAGCACCATTAATAAACATGAGAGTCTGAGGCCTTTAAGATGCTTCGCGCGGGGGGGGCTCACAGACAGTCACTCCTCTGTTATCATCTCTCTCTCCTTCTGTCCCTCCTCCTTTCACACACTTTAGCTCTGTTTAATATCTCCTCTTTCTCACTACTTTTCTCCCACCATTATTCCCTCCACATTTATCTGTCCCCTCTGCTCCTTCTTGTACCTGTCTGAAGAAATTAAGCCAATCGTGTAGCTTTTATTTTCTGCTCAAGTGTATCCTTCATCAACTTCCCTCGTTTCTTTTCTTAAATGACTGAATCCAACAATTCTGCACACCTATGAAAGATGATGTGCTGGAACATGAAAAATCAGCAACATTGTGTGTGTGTGTGTGTTGGGGGATGCCCACTGCAGCTCATCTGTGCATGCATAAATGCGTCCATACATGTGAGGCTGCATTTGTTTACATCCACTCCTACAGCAGCCACAGTCTGTTACATAACTCTGAATACTGTCAGGGAGAGACGCTCGCTGTTGCAGAGCGCTCTCTTTCACTCACACACACACACACACACACACACACACACACCCTGTTAGACAGATTTACACCAGCTGTGTTTCCTTATCTTTCCTTCTCCTTCCCTCCACCCTTTCTTCCTGTCCGTTGCCTGTGGATGCTGCGGTCAGGTGCAGGCGTTTGCGGTTCTGCCAGTCGTTTTCTTTGTCCACATCTGTGTTTGAAAAAGCTCTGTGTGTGAATGTGTCCACGTGTGTGTGTGTGTGTGTGTGTGTGTGTGTGTGTGTGTGTGTGTGTGTACGTGATAGCCTCGTAACCTTCCCTGTCCCTCTTCTGTTATGATCTCTTTGTCTAGGTGATTTATGGTGACCTGTGACAGGACCAAACATGTACTCCAACAAGCGCACACACACACACACACACACACACACACACACACACACACACACTATTCTTACAGTTATGAGGCAGTTGTAAACCCTTATGTACATATCCTCTTGTACCTTCCCCTCATATTTCTTATTTTTATGTGTCTTGTGTGTGGTTTACTCTTATTTTTACACACAGAAGGATTTTCAGGTTGCTCTAAATTAAAATCACACAATCAAATATAATTCATCTCTGAAAATCTACAGTCCTGTCGTTGACTGTAGAACGATTTTAATCGATCTGATAAAGAGTGTCCTTCCTCTGATATCTGCTCACCTCGCTCGCTCTGCTCGTCTGTGCGCGTCGAGCCTTCACTGTTGTGACACGCTGCAGTTACCGCCGTCGCACCAGCGGTTATAATCTGCAGAGCCACATGATCGGCGTCCTCTGCCTCGTGTCCCTCCTCATGTGTAATGCTTATGTTATAGAGAGGCTCTGCACATTCTGAGGTTACAGTGTGAGCCGGTTACATGCATGTTCCTCCATGAATGATTGATGCTTGTTTGCATGCACGGAGAGCGATGACACGCCGGCAGGCTGTACATTTTGACAGCTGCTGAAATTGACCGCTTTTCTGTTGAACGGCATCTTTTACATTTGGATCATAATAAATCAGTTGTGTTTTACATCACTGGTGTTGATTCAAACCTGGTGATAAAGCTCCTGGTGCAATGTGGTGTTTAATTTGTGGAGTGACACAGCTAAAAAACATCTTTCCCTATTTACAAAATGTGTCTAAAGGCACTGTTCAGAGGGAACAAGCTTTAAAGGAGGAGAAAAAAATCTATCTGCGTTTTGTCTTTGTCGGATTTTTTGAGTAACCGGTTTGTTGTTTTCCCCTTAAAAATCTTTCCCAAAACTTGTAAATGCCTGCAAAGCAGCAAATGCTGATAAACACGAAATATAAACGAGTTGGAGGACTTATTTCATGGATCAGCGCAGATCTTTAACAGTGCATAGGCAAGGAAAAGGAACCTGTGGAAAAGTGGGTTTTTGAAGCACGTTTCAGATCACCGTCAGTAGGAATGTTCACGCTTTCTTCTGTTAAAAATTTACCTTCAGCTGGATGAACTCGGTGTTTCGAATTGTGACATGAAATCAGAGCTGCAGGCAGTCTGTCTCCACTTTACGCTCTGCAGCCGTAACCCTCCGTTCATGCCCGGGTCTACCTTCTTATCAGTGCTCCTGATCTATGCACTTTTTGTGTACCATCTGTTATAATCAGCCATGAATATTGTAGCGCCCCCACGCTTTCAACTACTTTTAGACCCCGCCGAGGCTGACATGCGTGAGAGAAGTCATGTGTGCCAGAGATGCACTCTGTACACGTTTACAGTTGGCCCATTGATTTATAATTAACACAAAGGTTGCTGCTCCAGCATACACACACAGCTGGCCCCCTCTCTTGGGTCACAGTAATGTGTGAGTGTGCGAGTGTGTGTTTGTCATTTCCATCAATGTCTGTCATTTCTGCGGTAGGGTCATTTGTGTGTATAGAGTAACCATAGTAACCTGTTTAAAGAATGCAGACCACAGACAGTGCCTGTAAGTCGGTATTTAAACATATAGTTGTATCGACATGCCTTTAATGTGAATAAATCTTTACTTTCTGTAAATTCATGTCTGGTGTAGACATGAAAGGGAACGTCAGAATGTCTGTTTAACCTGTAATACTCCTGTTTCTCTCTTTTCATCTGTCACTCTTGGACTGCAGAGAAAAAGGGTAGAATAAAAAGAAAAATGCTTGATGCAACAGGAACTAAACACAGATCCCCAAAGAAGGAGAACTGTGAGTTTGATGGTCCCAGTGAGTCATCTGGTTGCAGCATTCTGGATTTCATGTGAGCTATCAGTGACAGACAGAACCAGATAGCAGGAAAGGGATTAGAGTGTGAATCATGGATCCAAATCCACGGTGGAGGTCTGTATCAGCAACGGAAGATGACAAACAGAAAGCATCTGCAGCCATACTGCATGTCCAACCTGCAGACTTCCTGAGATCTGATCAAACAAACTCACAAATTCTTCAGTGCTTCGATGGTGGAGGGGCTGAAGAACATCTCAGAGGGGTCCGAAGAAGGAGCAGAAGAGGCTTTCAGGCTTTCACACACTTTGTAAGGGGAGAACGACAGGAGTGAAATGGGAGGACGGATCCTGCGCGGTCCACTGCAGCTCCACTGGAGTGGCGAACTGTGTTTAGTGGTATCAAAATAACCCTCTTGTAGCCTCTCTATACACCCGTTTACGGCCCGCTATAACCACTTAATCCTCCTCAGCCCCCAGCCTCACCTCTCCACTCTCCACTCCCCCGCTTGCCCTCACCTCATCGCATCTGGCCTACTTCTTTCTCTCTGTTAATCTCTCTGCTCCGCAACTTTCCCCGGTCCACTCTCTCTGACCTGTCATCTCACCAGCGGCTCTCATCTGCTGCGTCTCAGAAGGTCAACGCCTCACTCGCCACTCTTGCTTTTTCACGGGCGAGGGGCCCTCTCCCTTTTATTCGTCGGTCTGGCTGTGTGAGGTGACGGCCTCGGATTAGGGGGGGGGTCGCATTCAGTCGAGACGCGGGGTCATACTGGTGGGGGCGGGTCTGGATCTCACGGGCTGATTGGTCACGGTCAGCCAAAAAACATTTCAAAGGACTTTTGATCCACAACAACATCTCTGAAAACAAATTAAGACATATCATAACTGAGGCCCTCGGGTGTCCGTGCAGATGTTGATGGGGTCAGACAGAGTCTTTCTGAGAGAGAGGCACAGCGAGAAGAGCATGTCTGGCAGACAGGAAAGGGAACTGATCCATGCTTCCTGTGTTTGAGAGCCACACAGAACTTATTAAACCCATCTGAAATGCAGCCAAATGGACTTACCCTTACCAATACTGTGCAGATTTAAAGAACACAGGAACACTCCTCTGAAATGGGATGAGTCTGTTCACCTAGTGGATCAACTCTGATGGAGGTCAGAGGAACAGAACCTCAGCAAAAACAGTGCAGACTTTTCATCTTATTAACAACCACATGGAGTTAGCATCTCACTGTGTACTGCTGTACAGTCTTTGATCAGCCCTCTCTTCACCTCCTCCATCTATACACATATGCGATGTATATGTTAAACAAAAAGTGCACTGGAGAACCATCCGTGAGTTGTTGAACAGGACATGTGAGCCTTTGGCTCATCAAAAGCATACTTAGCCGATGTAGAACTACGAGTGCTTCCTCATGTAGCTTTGCCGGGTACTTTTATGTTATTGTGTGTGTTCACAGTATCAAATAAGACATATTTAGCATGCGTCATTTCAAAGCCCATCGTGGCCGTCTGCAGATTAGAATGTGTGTACAGCCATAAATCTTTGTGAAGGAAGTCCAGCAGGACCGCTGCATTAAGAGACGCTGTTCTTCATAAAGGTTGGTACAGCAGCCACGCAAAAAAACACTCTCCTGTGTTTACACGATGTGTTGCATATTTTAAGCTTGTCCATGTACGCCTTTGTGTCTGCATGCGTGCGTGTGTGTTTGTGTATGTGTGCGCATGTGGCTTGAGGCTTAAAAGGGCCCTGGTGTACTTAAAGGTTCATTACAGGTCTCAGGCTAATCCACAGTGATAGCTAAAGTGCTCTGTGTGGACCACAGGAGGGAAAAAGAGAGAGAGAGAGAGTGTGTGTTGTGTGTGTGTGTGTGTGTGTGTGTGTGTGTGGATGGGCAGCCCATGGAAGACAACCTACAGTGTGGCCACCGTGCACATTACACAGCATAAATTTTGCATCGGGTCTCAACTCGCCCAGTCTTTAAAAGTACAAACGGAGGAGTGATTAATGCAGCGAAAAAAGAGAGAGTTCACGGCAGGACGGCACGGCTGGACAGAGGAAGCTGGTAAAATAAGAAAATCTGTTTATATGGAAAAAATGGAAGAAATGAGTGAAAAGGAAGTCTGAGAGGATTGGGATCAGCTGGTAAAAGATAAAGGTGGGGGAGGAGGTGGGGGTGGGGTCAGGAGTTTGTTTGCTGCTGTTTATTATGCAGATCCTCCTGCTGCTTCCTCTTCCTTCTGCTCCTATTATTTGAAGTAATGTGCGCCTAACGTCCCTGTAAACACACGGGCATAATTCACGTGTTTACATATATTATATTTACATTTTCTTGTAGGGGCTGTTTTGGTTTTTTTTGCTGTAATCCTGCACCAGCGAGATGCTTGTGATTAGAAAATCAGGAGGAACACAAACATATCGCAGCCCAGAAATCAGCTTTCAGTCACCAGTTTTAATCAATGCTTTCATTAAAGCAAAGCTTCCAAATAACTATACAGCAACCAGAATATACAATAAATCATTCCAGTAAAACAGTCAGTTGTTGGTATTTCATTAATTCTCCATAAACAATGATACAGTCTCATTATAAACCAGAAATACTGGGATCTAAAACAGGAAAACAAGGGTTGGGTTAGGCTAATGCCCCCACAGGTGCACGACGTCAGGGTGGGACTCACAAGTAGAACATATGATGCTAATCACAGAGTGAACTGCTGTACGTTGGCACACAACGCAGGTTTGAAGTCCAGAGTTTGGTTCTGGGCAGTTTGTTAGCATTTAGGCGAACGGGCAGATTTTTAAAAGATATTTTCAGAAGTTTGATGTATGACATTTTCTGCTTAACTGCATCATTTGCCATGCATACTCAGACTGAGGTCAATAATGTATCTCTGACTCCCTGTTATTGCTGAAATAATGCAATGACGCGTTTAAATGTGCATGTATATGCCGGACTGTGCAAAGGGACATGCAGACACTGCATGCATGCGTGCGTGTGTGTTCAGCGGTTGGGTTGTGCAGGCTGCAGCACTGCCAGAGACCTATTTAAATTCTTAACTAGCTGTCCATGATTTATTAATCTGTGTTTGAAATAACAATTACCGTGTCAGAAGGGATCAGGCCAAAGCCTTAATTGCAATGGAAAACACACTTAATGTGGAACTTTGCCCTGACCAGAGTACACGAGTGGCATCCCCAACAGGCACCTCTTTCTGCATCCGTGACTGTGCATTATACAGCCCGGCGTACGTAAATCTGAGCATGAATGTCAATGCTGCTCCGGCATCGACTTGTGTGACTAATATATGTTGCCATATGTGCATTATTCAGTGGTTCCATTCGAGTGTGAACGCTAGCCTCCACGTTCAAACACGCTGTCTGCCTCGGATTCTTCTCCTTTGGTTTAAATATGTAAAACGTAGCTTTTTAACCCTCCATATCTATTAAGTGTAACCCTTTAATGCCTGTGTTCGACACAGCACTGAAGCCATGACTGCAGTATGCAGATGACTGAATCCTGTTTTTTTTTTAAAAGTTGTTTCTGTAAGACTGGGGATGAAAAAGCTGGAACTGACCACACAGTCATGAAAGGGCTCTTTTCTTTGATCAGGCCGACCTTATGCAGACTGAATTAGATCCTCCTGTGAATGCACACCCACATCTGCAGTTCTTGAACGTGACAGTAACTGGAGTTTTATGAAAAACAGGGTGATGTGCAGACTTTTTATGTAAATTGTATATAGAATACACCACTGCTGAGCCACTATTGTTCCTCTGTGAAGGATAAGACACTTGTTTAAATGGTAAAACATGCAGTTTATTCAACATTTCTGGTTGTGGTTACATCTAATTTTTATATTTTTGCATGTGGGCCGTGGCAGTGACTCCACACTGAATAAACAGGAAGAGACTCTGATAACTGCTAAATGGGATGGTCAGATGCTGATGATAAGTGATAAGTCAATAGTAACTATCCTTTTGGTTTGTGTGTGTTTCATTAAATAAAACTTTTGTTTATGTAACATAAAACAGCAGCTGAAGTTAGCACCATTGCACCTAACGAGCTAAGCAACCATCCCCTTCCTAGATTAGGAGCTTGAACAACTTCTATAAATATGCAATCATTGTGAGCTAGGGCTAGAGGAATGCAGCTCCAGAACAATCCGCAGTTTCCTCAGGAGCAAACTGTTTTGAATCTGCCGTGTTTTCTTGATGCTAGCATGATCAGCACATGAAAAACAAAGTTCTTGTTATGCAGTTTACTGCAAGACTTCCTCACATCATGTCATCTTCATGAGGATTGGCCGTGATCATTTATCAGCTCTTTAACAACTCTTTGCTTGTGCAGCCCTGGAGCATGGTTGCTAATGGCATCTGTAATGAGGCTGACCTGTGGGCCTTATCTAATTTGGAGAGATTGTTAAGTGGCTCAATGATTATAATGGTAATCTTTAAAAGCCACATAAAACCTGAAGAAAGTTGGTGGAAGTGATGTGAGAGCAGGGGGTAGAGAGTCGCAGAGCTTTTAAAGAGTTGGAGGAGAGAAGCTGCGGTGACTTTTCAATGACTTGCTTATGATGTGTCACAGGTTTGTATCATCCTACCTCTGTCAACGAGGGCGCAGAGAGGAATGTTTCCACTTGCAAAGAGTGCGTCTCTATGGCTGCTTGCTTTTTCTGTCACTCACCCACTTCAGCACACACACCCAGGAATGCTCAAATACCCCCTTTTCCTTTTCTCATAACTCCCTTTTCTGTTTCTCTGTCTTTATTTCTGAAGGAATTCTCCATCCATCTAATTCCCCTCCTGGTTCTTTTATATTGAGGCTGGGCCCCGCTCATATTCCATGTCAAAGGCTTTCCATTTTATTGAACATCAAATCCTCTGTGTCTCGCCTGGCGCTCTCTTCTCCCTGCTCGGCACCATGCATATTCAGGAGCCGACGGCCGCGCTATAAGGCTGACTAGCCCTCCAAAATCCGCGATTGGAGGCATTAGCGTTGCAATAACACTACATGAATAGCCAGCCTGCTCTATATTTAGGTGTTAAGTCGACCGTGCGGCTGCAAAGATTGGGGCTGCTCGATGGAAGCGTGTGGGGAAAAGCAGACAGACGTTCTTCTTTCTCCTGAAATTCTCACTGTTTTTTTTCTTTTTATTCTTTATTCTCTGTTTCAGAAGGCCTCTCCTCTCGGCTCTGGAGGCAGTGCTTAGTGTCCAAAAGTTACTGCAAAGCTCGGAATGTTTTGCTGTAAGGAGCCACCCCACTGTGACACTTTGCATACTGATTTGAGCTCTGCTGCCAACTTGAAGGGAGGAAAGAGAAGAAAGACCTGACTGCTGTGAATTGGGCCCTAATGTGCTTGACTCAGTCTGTCAAAAATAAAAGCTGTGGTAGTGTTAAGTTAAAAAAAAGGCTCTTTTCCTGACTCCTTTCCTTTACTTTAGTCATTTATTCTACATTTACATTTGCGACGTTCCTCCTAAACAACCCAGGTTTTGTATTTCTTAGACAATATTTGTACAGAATGGAACATTTGCTGTTCTCTTGACTCCTTTCATAAACTCGAAACCACCAGAAGGAGAGACTTCCCCCCTTTTCCCTGCTAGAAATGAAAACCTCTGGACAGGAGAATGAGTGAGAAAGAAAGTGAAACCCTCAAACAGCCCACTCTCTCCAATCATGTTTAAGTCAAAATCAAAATTTCATTACAAGACCAAGTTGTGAGACTGAGAGGAGGATGGAGAGAAAGATGGAGAGGGAAAGAAGGAAGGATAAGCTGAATCAAAGTTGTTTAAGAAAAGGACAAGAAAGTGCAGGATGAGTGCAAAAGTGTACAGGACATGTTTTTTAAGAGGTTTTTAAACTACACTGCAGCTCTCCCCCCTTTCTCTCCATCCCTCCCTCCCTTTATCTCTGTTGTGAGGTTAGGATGGCATCCACCAACCTGGCATGCCTTTTTAATTCTGTTGAGTAAATAATGCATCCACCACATTCCATAATTTATGTAAGTGGACATGCAATCAGTTCAGATTAGCGTGCACGGTAGCCCCGTGCATGTGTGTGTTTCTATGTGCAGTTAGGGATAGCTGGAACATGACAGGTCACTGACTTTCTCCCAGCTCTTTCCTGTGGTCTCTCTTGGCCTTTCTGCTGGGTTTTTTTTTTTTTTTTTAACTTAAGTGGCTCTCGGCTGCCTTCCTTCATTGCCAGTTTTGACTGCTGTTAAAGGACCTTTTCAATATCAGAATCAGGCAAAATTCAGGCTCCAGAGCAATACAAACATGAAAAAAATGCTTTTTTCTTAAATGGTACCAGCTCCAGTTTGTCACCTTTTGTTAATTACTCCGACTTCTGTATAATTCTGAATGGATGCTTCTTAGGGATGAGTGTGTGTTGCAGAGGTATTAACAGGAAGAGAACTTCAGACCGACATATTTATAATGTGAAATAACTAACATTTCAGAATTCTCAGAAATGCACAAACAGAAAGGTAAAGACAAATCTGTGTTTATGTAATGCACTTTTGTAACACTGATGAACAAATTACACCAAATACAAGTCTCAGTTACGTGCCTTAATTACACCCAGAAAACGCTGGAACAAGGATTTATCCAGTCCAGGCTTCTCTGAAAAGCTGTCAGCCGTCCAGCAAACATCAGAGACTTTCACACTTCAAGCCACTGAAACGGTTCCAAAGCAGCACCACCCACTTCATGTCCACTTTTATTCCCAACATCAGCTCCAACTGCTCCTCTCTCGCCGTCTCCGGCTCCAGGGTCATTCCACAGATCGCTCTCCACCAGGCATTTGATTTAATCCAGACCAAATGCTAATAGGGGCTGTTTGCTTGCTGGCCATCTGCCTGGGCTTTCGGTCAACTGTGGCAAGCTGTGCCGAGCCGTGCGGTGCCTAGCTTCCCTGCCAACGTCTCGGCTGCCCAGAGACCACTTCACAACCAGAGGACACTTCATGGCCAATCGTCGCCAATCAGCACTCGCTGTGAACAGACTCTGCGGTGGGTAATGCGATCAAATTGATCTTTTTATGAATTATAGGGCAGCTGGTCCACACTCTCCCTCTCACACCATTAAAATCCATATCAGAGGGTTTCAAAAACTGAGCAATTGGCTGCTGAAGCAGTTCAGTCTTAACATTTTCTTTAAACGCTGAGAGCTGTGTAACATTACATGCAGCAGGAGACCATCACAGACCAGTATCACAGCTTCCTTTTACAGCCACAATCATGTTTCAGCAATTACCTGTGCTGGCGTGTATTTAACAGCACTGTGCCGACTGTACAGCTGATAAGTGTGCAACGGTAGCTGTTCTGACATAGTTTGTGCTGTATATGAACGAAAAGGTCATGATGACTTCATATGGGACGTGTGAGGTTGGGGAAATGTTGCTTTAGGTGAGGGAAATCATCTTTCTCACGTATCAAGACAGAATCAGACATTTTCTTTGCAGGCCCATTGTTGCCGGTTTGAATATTAGTTTGCACATATTATATTTGATATTAGCAGAATTACCCGCAGCCTCAGCGTCTGCTCCAGGAGCTTCAGCCTCTGGTCTTCAGAATGGTTATTGATGCTTTATAAGTAAAATCCAATCGAGCTGAACCTGCTGAATAGACGTGCAGAGGGAATCTATTAAGTGTCGGTGGAGATTGGGACAGAGGAGCAGATCCAATTTGCACTGACTGTAGTATTTTGCAATCTAGATATTACATATCACATTACATTTGTATTTCATTTAAGTGGCCTGAGCTCCGTCATCTGTCGATTGTAACCCAAATGTTACTTCATGTCAAACTCTGCTCAGAACTCTTTCTGTCAGGAAGTGCTTTTACGGAGCGTGACGAGACTCCAGCGTTGATTGAAAGAAACTTTTTCATTTATAAAAGTGACTAATGACAAAGTGTAAAGTTTCCTTCACTCGTGAATGTTGGACACATGCAGGAAGTGTTCTTCGACCTGAAATGAATTTTTTTCTTTAGCTCGTCAGCTTTTTCTCCGACGATGCCACCATCCACTCAGAGATGTTTTACTTTAAAAAAAAGTCTTTTGCTCTGAAAATAGATCTCCAACTGGTCTTGTTTCATTCAATATGCAGAACTCTCTGAGCCTGTCCTCAGAGAGATGGAGAACTGTGCATCTTTTGTGTTTGTAATGTTGGGAGGGTGTGTGGGGGTGTGTGGAAGCGATTCACCAGATTTCCACGCTCACATTGGCCCATCTTCCTTTTTTTTCCCCTCCCTGAGCTCTGTCTCTCAACCTTGTCCTCATTATCCATTCTTATCTGGCGTAATGGTGCAGGGGTTGTTAAATATCCTCAGCCCAAGAACCAAATTTAGAAAATGCAGCCTTTCTCCACGACTGGGCCTAATGACTTGCCAGTACATCTCATTGTGCCGACACCGGGATTCAGTCTCCGTGGCTGTTTTGGGTCCTGACCCAGAGGATAGTTAAAGAAGAACTTCTTTTATATCATGATCCACGTGTGGGCATGTAGCTTTGTTTGTATGTCCTGAGCCTCGGCGTGCCGTCCCACACTGGCTCTCCAACCTTTCTGCGTGGGAGTGGGGGCGCTGACACTGGACTTATGGGGCCATCCCTCAGCACCACAAAAGCTGCATTAATTGCTCTGAAGCCAAATCTCCAGCATGTGAGGACATCATTAACAAAGACCGGACTTGCATTTCTAATTGATATTGAGCGTCGGCCATGCAGGCTCCCTTCAGTCAAACTGCCCGGGGCGTTGCTGTGCACCGGCGCTGCCCAGACGCCCACTCCAGCTCCAGCTAACCTCTGACCCCAAGGGCGTCGGGTTTGCAAACGCAGGTGTGCTGCAGGGACTGAAGCCCGACATGCTGCACCCCAGCCGGGTCAAGCTGGCTATGTTTATGTTCCCCAACCAATTGTCTTGTTTTAACTCTATTAGCTATTCTGCTAATTAGCAGACATGCAGTTCGACCTCTGAATGTTAACAGCAGCCCGCGACTCAGATTTATGAATATTTATCGGATGTTTTAATATGCTATTATTGTTTTTCGCTTTCTTCTATGGAGCCGATTTCGAGATCTTTTCCTGTTTGACAGCGATCAAACATGGCTTGTTGCAAAAGATTAAATGAGTGGAATTTTAGACAGCTGCAGTGCACAAACAACGGAGCAGTTAAAGAGTATCTGTGTGTGTTTGTGTTTGTGTGTGTGTGTGATCATTCATGGTCGGGCTGCGACACCTTCAATAACTCTGTGGAACTCATTACTCCAGGCACCTTTGGGAAATTCATTTTCATATATCTACACAGTCTCAATTATGCCGTTTAATTGATATATTTATTTGTTAATCGGTGATTTTATTCTTCACTGGGACATAAAAAATATTAAACATTCATGCAGGAATGTGCCCGACTGACATAACCTGCCTGCACTTTCATTTCATCATCTCAGAAAAGGAGGCGAGCTGATTTTTTTGTTTGCTCTGACAGAAATTTTATAATTTGCCTGGTTTTTTCCTGGGTTTTTAAACATTTAAACCAGGTGGTTGATGGAAAGCGGCAGTACTACAGGACATCACAATGCAGCAAGGTCAGAGGTGGCAGCACTGAGTGACTGAGAGGAATCCAAAGTAGTGAGGGAGTGCCTTCGCATTAAACAGGAAATTCATTTTTCATTTTTGATGAGCTGTGACGCTGCGCTTACTGTATAAAACCACAAATTGGTAATGCACTCAAGTTATACCCGCAACCACCTGAGCCAGAAGAATAGTTGCGCTGCAGGGATGTGATAAGTGACCCAAGCAACAACTAACCAGACGGTGTAGAAATCAAAGTTCCAGCCCGGATCAGACTTGTTGGGTCAATAAGCAGAAACATAAAATCTGGTCTTTAATAGGTTAACAAACAGACCGACACCC
>BJFM01001682.1:25969-37769 GCA_016586285.1 Arothron firmamentum
CCCCCCCCCCCCCCCCCCCCTTTGGTGTGTCAGAAAGCAGCTTGGTGTAATTAAGTGTAGCTAACTTTTTTCTTAAGTGTTGTAGAGTAACCCCCCGGACAAGTTTATGCCAGTGCCAGAGCCTCCTCTGTAGCAGCCAAGGCCCGCTCAACAGTCTTTTATCCACAGCATGCTCCAGCCACCACTATTGATTCTTCATTGACCTAAAGAGTCCTCCATTGCCTCCACTCCTTTTCCTCCCCACCATCCACATCACTTCAGCCCCTCTCCAAGGTGAAAAAGAAGCCTGAGCTTGACATTGATTTCTTCAGACTTTTCTCCTCGTCCTTACAGTATTTCTGTTTCGGGCATTGATCTCTCTCTCTCTCTCTCTCTCTCTCTCTCTCTCTCTCTCTCTCTCTCTCTCTCTCTCTCTCTCTCTCTCTCTCTCTGTCTCTGTCTTTGTGTGTCTCTCTCTCTGTCTCTCTCTTTCTGTCAAGACTGCAGCATGGTGGACATCTCAGGACCTTTTAGACTGCAGCAACCGTGGTTTAGTGTTTTTCTTTCCCATATAAGTAATGTCGGCTAACAGGGTGGAATTTTCTGAGGATTCAGGAACTTGAGGGCACCGATCTACTTCAGGTGACTGCAGTGGTTTGCTGTAGATTCGTACTTTATGCGAAAATGTTTGCTAGGGCTCATCTCTTCTGCTGTTTATTCCCAACAGCTGAGGTGGGACCAAGAAAAACTGGTCCACAAGAGCCCTTGAACAGTCCAGAAAGACCTGAAAATACAAGAACCAGCTTGTTCCAGCCCCACTTCTACACAACCCTGCATGTATGATGATTGATGATCTTAAAGCCGGAAGGGAAACTGAAGCATTTCACTTCACACAGTTAAATCTTTTTTGGGATGATCTGCATCTCCCTCGTGTCGTCTTTATGTAAGAGCTGGATGACTGCAGCTCCACTATCAAGGCAATAATTCTGAGATTATGACAAAGGAATAATCAAAATTTACTGGTATTGTCAAGCCAATTATAACTCAGCTTCTTTCCTCGATGGGAATTTCTGGAATATAATTACAGAAACAACGCACAAACAATAATAAGTAAACCCCCTGGAAGGCTGCCCCTCCTCCGTCCGGCCCCTTTTGTACAGCACAAGAATCCAAATCTTTCAAATGGAGAAATAAACAAAACAAACAAAAATACGCCAGATGAAAGAAGCCGAGAGACAATAAAGGAAAAGTGTCCCTGGTGGATTGTCCCATCCCTCCTCTTTGCTGTATGTTTTTCTCCTCTTATTATTTTATTTCTTTGTTTCGTGGCCATTCATTCCATTTTCTCTGTCTTATTGTTGTTATTGTTTGTGTCTTGTGGATCTGAGTAATTCTTAAATGGTTTCGACTCTCGCTTTGATCTCATTTAGAAAGTAAAAGAATCCAAAGCTTTGGAAGTTATTTTGATTAGACTTTATTAACTTCTGTCTGTGTTCTTAATACCGTCTCTGAAGAGTTCACTGGAAAACACATGATACTGAGGGAGAGGGGGAGAGTGAGGAGAGAGGAGGAGAATGAAGTCAAAAATAAGAGGGGATGAAGGGAGGAAGAGAAGAAGAGTGAGAACAAATACGAGGCTTAATTCATCATATCCACAAAAACAGACCTTTGACTTTCAGGGTTGGACATCCTCCTTCACCACCACTAACCTCACGGTAGGGTGAAGAGCAAAGAAAAAGCCCGAAAACGACTGGAAAAACATGTAATTTGAGGGTTCTGACCATCTGACATGTCTTCCAGCTGCAGGAGGCTGTCAAAGGTTGCGTTCTCCGTCCAGAGCTGCTCTCCTGTGACCCATGATCTTCTGTGATTGTGACATCACGGACATCGCTGAAGGAGGCTGATGAAACTGCCCTCAGAGAGAAAGAATCCCGTCAGGAATCAATTGTCGCCAGCGACTTTCAGGGCAGACAAAGAACATTAAAAACATTCTTTACATGACCCCGTCAGGTTAATCGAAAGAAAATAGAGGGAAACATCAGCGTGGAGGAAGGTGGTGCGTGTCCAGACTAGGTTTTATGGAGGAGACTTTGAAAATATGAAGTCTTTTCTTCTGCTCAGCAGATAAGTTGTATTTGTGTGTCTTTGTTAAATATCACACTGAGCTTTTGTGTTTGTAGAATGGAAGAAAAGCTGCATCTGAAAATTATGTCGGCAGCCTTATTTAAAAAAAAACAAACAAAAAAAAACCTACTGTTATTGATATGCAAAAGACAGCAGATAAATGTCTGGAACACCCTGAACTGCATAAAAATCTTTGCGTGATTTGTTTCTCGAAGGTTTCAGAACTCTGATCTTCCTCTTTTCATTCAACCAACAATGCTTTTTTTCATGCCCACAAGAAGGAAATGATCTACCACATGTAGATTCCGAGAGGAGTAAAGAAAGACATGGAGGAGTGAGAGCAACAGAGGGGTTTTCTACACCTCTTCTCACAAGCTTTAAGTCAAATTTCCAAAAAAGATGTTTGAGCAGGTAAGAAACACTGCTCAGCTGTTTGTAGCAACACTGCATATAGAAATTGTCCTGTTGCTGTTAATGAAACACAGTCCAGAGTTCTTTTCTCCTACAGCGAGCCACAGCAGCAGCCACGGCAGCACAGATCTCCCCTTGTTTAATTGCGACGGGTCTTTGCTCCTCAGTGGATATTTATGAGGGTCTAAATGGCCGGTGCTCCCATTAAAGTGCCTTATTTGAACTAGATAATGTGATTAGGATAAAATCAATTAATGCCACGCAATAATGGCGACTGCAGGCCCATTGTCATTTTGATGGCATTTGCGTTTGGTCTGGTAATGTATGTCCTATGGTGATAATTAAGACGTGGCTTCAGAGGCAGATGCGCTGAATGGGAGTGCAGGCGTTCCACCCAGACCTTTTACCGATTAGCATCTCGGCTCCGTCTCTCCAGCCACCGGCTTCAAGTGGGGCTTTTGAAGGAGCCCAGAGTGATTCTGCATTGTAGCGCTGCAGCGCTTGATGAGGGCTACTCCTCTTGATATTTGTAATATTCCCTGTTGCTAAGGGAAAGCCTCCAGCATCCTAGGTTCTAGTTTTAGGTATGTCCTCTGAGCAGATTCACCCCGGTCCTTGCACAAAATGCACAAAGCAAAGATGGAAAAGTGAAAGGTGGGAAAACAGAAGAAGTAAAACCAAGAAAATAAAGCTTTTAACTGCTGCTGAGGTGATTTGCTTTACTGGGGCAACTGAGAGCGACAAATGTTCGTCAGGTTTCACTGAAATGCTTTTTGGAGTAAATTTTAATGGGGTTCATTAATCTCCAATTAAAGCTTGAACCAAACTCTGGTGGAACCCAGTAAATACAAACCTCTTTCAGCAGGGACATAGACGAGAAGATAAACGGCCCCAAAATCTCCTGCAATCAAAGACAGCACGAAAGTTCATCTTAGATGCTGCCAAAGACCTGCTGCAGCCAACCTGTCTCTCTCTCTTTGTGTGTGTGTGTGTGTGTGTGTATGCACAACTCTTCAGCGAGCACCTCAAGCATCTTCAGTATTAAGGGTTGTTGATTTGTTTTCAGTGCGGACAGAAAACAGCAATTTTCAGTGGTTGTAATTTTATTTGATGGTCTAATCATTTATTTTTATTTGACTCGCTTTATCAAAACATCATTTTTGCAGCTTCGACTTGATTTCTTCACTACAGTTGAACTAAAAATTACACAAACAATCCAAATACAAGTAAAACAGTGGCAACAATAAAGAGACAATAATTTCTTTTAATTTAAGTTCTTCTGAAATGTGATTTGCAACCCAGGTTTTTGCACAATGCATCTTGATCTCCAAAGATTGTCTCTGTCCGCTTCACTATCACTTTGTCCAAACATCCAAAGCTCGAAACATAACATCAGTCGTAGTTTTTCATCTTTGCAGAGCAACGTTGTCGTGCTGGTTCACTGTCTCCGCCAGTCTTAATGAATATCTTTGCACTTCTTCAGATTGATCTGGGCTGTCCCCAGGGGGGTCTCTGTGGGCCAGGCTGAGTGAGAATAGACTCTGTAGAAAAAAAAAAAAAACTAATGACAAGACAAACAGAGGGAAAAAAGTTTGATTGACAACTGCAGGCTGCAATTAGTGCGTTTTCTCAAAGCATCTGTGTAATGCTGCTTCTGCTGCTGCTGCTGCTGCTGCTGCTGTGTGTGTGTGTGTGTGTGTATGCGTGTGTGTGTGTGTGTTAATCTTAAGTGATACTGTATGTGTGTGCAGTGATCTGGATCCATGATCTGCCGGTTCTGATCCGACACACAGGGACGGTGCTGTGTGAGGCGCCACTGCCAGATGGCTTTCTGTACACTTAACACACACACACACACACACACACACACACACACACACACACACACACACACACACACACACACCTGACCGCACCAGCAGTCTGATGGAATGGTCTTGATTCTGTCAACCTGCCAAACTCGCATCACGCCAGCACGCTGTGAAACCAGTGTACAATTAATTACTCTTTGTTGATTTGAAGGCTTTGAAATCATGTTGAATTTTCAACGTTAATTGTATGAGATCACCTAGGACTGAGGGAAACGTGACATCGGCGGATGCATTTAAACATGTTCTGTTTTTTCAGTGTGTGAACGTATGAAAGAAACAGAAGACGTGTACATACATATTTTTTCTGTGCCATAATTGTGCAAGTTTAAGCAACCAACTTCAGCTCCAGTTAGTTATTCTGACCTCAATGACGTTGCTGACTTTGTGTCTTCATAGAAAAACCAGGAGCTATTATCAGAGGAGATGTCGGAGGAAGGTTTAAAGGGAGAAAAAAAATGGTGTACATGTGCTGCTCCCTCGTGTTTCCCTTTAAATGTGAATCTCAGCCAAGATCATACGTACGTGCAGGACTCCTGAGCTGCAGACACATGCAGCAGGTCCGCCGCTGCAAATGAACACAGCCCCTTGATATAATTCTCATCAAAGTTCAATCAATTTTCCCTTCCTTTGCCTGCAGCAGGGTATCAAAAGGGTTATTCATCAATCTTCGCTCTCTCTAGTCTCCCCCTTACCCCCCTGCAGCTCCTCCTTCATACTGAGCCGGGAGACCTCGGGGGGGAGGAGGGGATGGGAGGGTGGGGGGAGTTGGAAGTTTAGAATCTAGAAAAGAATCTTGCAGGAGGCGAGGCCTAGCGCAGCGGAAGTCACGTTCCAGACCCGGCGCTGTGACCAGCGGTGATGACGTCTCCACGTGCGCGTCTGCACCCACACAGACTCAGGGGTAGAGCCTGTCGACGCCGCCGGGAAAGGAGCTGGCCGAGCGGTCAGGGAGGCTGCTAACAGGATGTATCGGTTGGTTTCCAGGGATGAGGAATGGATCAGAGGTCACCTTTGGCTGGGTTGCAACCTCGATCAGGATCACGGCCCTCCCGCCATCATGCACGTAACCCAGTCCAGCCAGGGGGGATGAGTTGGTTAAACGTTCCGGCAGCTGGGTCAGGAGGTCGTCTTCGGCTGACCCAGCCAGTGAAAGCCGGAGTTAACAGCAGCGCTTACGGTGATGAATGAGCGCCTGGTGCAGAGAGCTGCTGAGAGCTTTCAGCTGTGCACACGCGGTAAAAGCATGTACACTCACATAGTCAGCCCTCCGTTGTGGGGGGGTGTATGACAAAGCCGATATCGAGTCTGTATGTTTGGCATGAAAATAAGGAAAGTGCCAAATTTCTCTTTTCAATTATATATTATTTCCTTTTTCTTCAATCCTCTTTAATGCTTTTACCCCTTCTCAGGGCAAAATATTGACATTTCTGGGTAAAATAGCTTGTTAGCAGTTTTTTTCAAGCACCAAGACAACATTTCAGGCTGAAACCTGCACGGTCAGAACCTTGGATAGCGCCACAGATTAGGCAGGAGCAGCCATACTAACTCCAGAGAAAGGCTACCGAGAACCTTGTCAGAGAACCTTTAAAAATTAAAATAATAGGGAGATCAAAAATATAATTTTAGACTATTCTTGTATAAATAGAGCAGGAAGAGTGATCTGGAAGATTTCCGGTTGCCTGTGATTGAATTAATGGAGGATATTTGCACACAGGCAGCAGATGCAGCCTGTTTGTGGTGTTTATTTTGTCATCTGTGGCCAGTGGAATGAAGAACCTGCCGCATCGCCTCCGATCTGTTGGGACTCGGATGGAAATAGAAGTCCGACGATGTTTGTCAGCCAGCCCAGATAGGCTGGCTAACCTTCTGTACCTCGTTCCATCCTTCCTTCCTGTTTTCCGGTCACTCCATCCCACTCTTTCTTCTAACCAAAAAAGTAATAGCAGGCGCGGTAATACCTCCGTTGGTCCCTGCTGCGTGTGGTGTTGCTGAGGTTACCCACTCAGAGGCCTGACGGTGAGTCATGGAAATAGATAGAGGACTGATAGAAGCGAGGGAAGGCGAATCAGAGGAGGAGTCCCAGGGTGACTGCATTGTGTCCATCTGCCGACTCACATCGTGACTTCATTTAGATTTATATCAGCTGCTAAATTAGAATAATCACTTCTAGAGCACTCCACACTTTATCTCATTTCTTCTTGTTTCCACTTTTTCAAAGGCCTTTCTCTCTTTATTTTCAGTTTCTCAGTGTCAGTTTGTGTTTTGTTAAAGACAGATCAGTCCATGTATAGTTCTCCTCCTCTCTCTGTTATCTTATCAATACTGTCAGGGCCATCTTATCAGGCAGCGTGCTGCGCTAACATAATTACGCTGATGACACACAACTCTTTCCTTGACAACCTAAAGCCTGTGAAATGTGTCAAACCAAGCACCGTTTAATACACCTGTGCTGAAGTCATTTTAGCTTCAACATTTCAAGTTTTACTCGGTTTTTTTAAGGTATTTTATGGTCGAACACAATATAAATACCTCAGGTCTTCCCAAGGTCGTTGGTTGTGTGGAAGAAATTAGTAAACCTGCCAGCAACACTAATGCTGCAAATTGTTAATGTAAACTATATAATTAATAGAAGGATATAACTTGATCCAAATGTTGCAAGAAAGACTAAACAAAATCTTGTTATAAAATAATGTTTTTCCACTTAGGTAATGGATGGATGATGTCTTAATCTGTTGATGACGCACAAAAGCATGTAAAAAAGCTTCTCCAGGGCCGCAGGATTCAAATGCTAATCATCTTCTTTCACAGATCTAAGCTTGATTGATAATCACAGTTTTCTTTGTTCATTAATGATTCTATTCCTGCTCTTTTATTGACCTTCTAGCTGCCACATTTCAGGCCTCTAGTGTTCATGCTGGCAAACTCGTCCTGTTCCACTTCAGAAGTACATCTGCACCAATGCATCATTAGCCATTGCTGTATTTGCACACCACTGATCCACCACCAAGGCTGTCAGGGTGCCAAATGTGGTCGCTTAGCCTGGATGGGCCGTGGTGAAAATGCGACTGTGTCCTCGCCACACTGCGAGGTGACAGCGGGGCAGCCCAATTTAACAAGTGGGTCACTCCCAAAAGGAGCCTAGTGGATGTTTGTTTTATGACTTGTGAGGTTTGGTTTCTGTGCAGATGCAGCGGAAAGCACAAACAGACGGAGGCAGACGCAAGAGGACAAGTTCCACCTTCATTGGAACTTGCACGTCTGCATTTAATCTGCATCGTTTTGAATAAATGTACACATAAGCAACCTTCTGAACAAACACAAACACATTGGCGGGTACACACAAACACACACACAGAAAGTATCCTCAATAGTGCTACTAGTCCTAATAATGCTGGAGTGCTGTAGCGACCAGGCTTTAAGCTACAAATTGACTGCTAGCCACGGGTGGGCTCATGTAGCTGCTTACTACTGCTACTCCACCACTGTCCATTCAGCCAGAGGAGACTATTCGACAGATATATGGCCACTTAATTGGCCCATGATGGCAGTGTGGTGGAGTGGTGATCGCCGGCGGAGTGCTAGACACCAGGATGATTAGGGGGCTGTGTGTGTGTGTGTGTGTGTGTGTGTGTGTGTTTGCTCCAGCTACGTAGCCAAGCACAGGCTGTGGGTGCATGTACAGTTTATATATTCTGTGTGTGTGTGTGTGTGTGTGTGTGTGTGTGTGTGTGTGTGTGTGTGTGTGTGTGTGTGTGTGTGTGAGTGTGTGTGTGTATAAAAAAGGCTGCTCAGCCCAGCAGGACAGCACCAGGCTCGGACTTATTAGGCACTCCTCAAGCTGTCAGCCCACACTAAAGGCATGAGACGATTAAAAAAATGAACAGCCGCAAACATATTCAGTACAATGCTAGCCTTCCGCTGCGTGTCAGGTGTGTGTTAGTGCGAGGTTCATGTTTGTCTGCATGTGTGCGGACGCTGAGGAAATAGGTGTGCGTGAGCATTTTGATGGAGGCCTATTTTCCCTTAGAGTCCACTCTTCCTCTAAGTGGAGAAATCAATGCAAATAAGGGAGGCGAGGAGGACTGGAGGAGTGAAGGAATGACAACAAAGGATTGGAAAAAACGCAAAACAAACAAAGGCCTGAATTTAAGAAAAGTGGTGAGAAAAAAGAGGAAGCAGAAGCCGAGGGGAAAATGGGATGGGAATGCCCATTAAGGTGGGAAATTGGAGCCCTTTGCAGTTAAGCATTCCGCACGTGCACACATTTCCCTGATGGTGGTGCGAGATTCGCCAGGCTTCTGAGTTATCCAGATGAGACCGACAAGAATTAAAATGCCATATGTTCAGGACGGCACCTCGTCGCAAATCAAACGCTCCTGTAATTTCTCTCAATACAAGAGAGGCCCCTAACATTAGGCTCTCTCCGCTTTGCTGCCTTGTTTATTTCCAGCCTCTTTGTGTCACGTTGCTGTGGCCATTTGTTCTTTGTTAGCGGCAGATACTGCTGCTCTATAGTCGCTGCGTAATTACATGTATATACAGCATGTCGGGCTACAGGTGACGGAACCTTTGCATTTGTTGTTTTTGCTTTTCACATCTTATGTTATTTATCCATACAGATGTGCCGTCATTCTAAATGCAAATCTGTTGCAAGACTTCCAAACCTTTGAATAATATTTGTGTTATCAGGAGGCTTTTTTCCTTGATAATTTATGAATCACAACAAGGAGATACATTTTCTTAAGAGTGTAACGAAGAGTGTTACAGTGTTCAGATAAAATGTAGCTTTAGCTGCATGCTAATGTTGGCAAAATAAAAGGTATTTAATCAAATGCATTTTTACTGCACATTTAAATCGCATCAGCTTCCCAAAACCTTAAAGTAGTTTTATTATTTATTATTTTTTGCTGCACCGTGGGTCTGAGAGGACTGAAATTTCATTTATGCTGTATGTCGTGCATGTACAGCATATCTGGCAATAAAGTTGACTTTTACTTTGACTTAAATGAGGTAATAATAATAATCCAAATGAAAACTCAAGATTTTTGACACATCAATGCTGTTGCAGGCAGAAATACACATTAAACAGAAAACCTAGAAAAGAAACCTGCCTCAATTCATGAAAATTCGTTTTATGACAAACATAACTAAATTAAATGCAGTTCAAACATGCTTTTGGAAGTAAGAACTGCTGTTTCTTTAGTGGAATCTTTGGGGGAAAACAGATAAAAAGCTGAGCAGCCAGAGAAGGACAGATGCTGCTAAATGGACTAACTTTCTGCTTATGTCTACAGAATATTATTTGTGAGAAGAGTAAACTATCCTGGGTTGGTAAATAACAGCTGAGCTCAGGACAAATGCAGCTCCAGACACTTTATCAGCTGCTTTGTGTGGACCGGAAGGTTCTTCTGACAGAAAAAAAACCTTCTCAACACTCCGGAACCTGTATGACCCCCCCTCCCAACCCAGGCCCCTTTCAATAACATCTCTATCTGCCTTTTTTAAAAGTTTATTCTTCCAGTGTGGCCCCTACCTCGCCGGTCCCTGGTGGCCCTGCTCGCACCAATAATTGTGTGTTTTCAACCTCCGTCGACTTCGGCTAATTTAACCACAGATTGAAATGGAAAGCCACACCACTAGCACCACTGCCACCATGCCCCAGTACCCTCACACACACACACACACACACACACACACACACACATTGGTGGTGCAATCAGGAGTCTGAATGGACTGTCTTTCCTCTGCAGACACGGAGCTGATTCCAAAGCTAATAGTCATTGTTTGAAGTGACACCGCTGCCCTGGCATTTGCTTAACCTTCTGTCTTATGCACGAGGCAGAGTCAACGCACAGTCCCTGCTTAATTAATATCTTCTTCTCTCCGCACGCTCGCTCTCCTCCCTCCTCTCCCTCCTCATCATCCCTGCTTGTGCGAGCAGAGAGAACAAAAGAGAGAGATGATGATGATGGAGGTTCTGATCTGAAGGTAAATACAGCAGTTTACAAATAAATGTTCTGCTTTTAAATGACACCAACCTGCATTTATTCAGGATCGATTTGCACAGCTGGTTCCAGACGTTTAAAATTCTTAACTTAAAGTTACAGATGACCTCAGAGCTGCACTACACCAGGGTAGGGGTTGCAATCAGCAGAAATCATCTCCTGATATTTGGTCTGCAGAAGCTCTTTAATTACCTATTTGTGAGGAGCCTTTTTCCAGAGGCGAAGAGGGACCCGAACAGGATGTCAGGTGGCCTCAGGTAAATGCAGACGTGCAGGAAAGATGTGAGCGTGCGCTTAATATGCCACTCTGCCGACGGCCTCCATGTTAAAGCCCCACTTTTCCTTTCCAGCCCTCCTTCTCAAGAGTCCGCACTCCTAAATCAGAATCGGGGCTTAGAGTTAAAGAGTGAAGCGGCGCCAATAAGCTGGAGAATAAACAGAGGAGGTAAACAATGCCTCGACCGCTCTCCGTCTCCAACAAACACTGTGCACACTAATCCCTGCGCTCTCCAGCTTTCTTCTCTCTTGCTTAATTCACCGTCGTCTTTTTTTTTAAGTTTTATTCTCCTGTGATGTTTTATGAATGCTCCGTCAGACCAAAGAGCAAACGTAATCTGCTCAGCTTCTGTGACAATGTGACTAATCAAAGAGAGGAACAGCTGACTTCAAACCGCATAGAAAACACAAACCTATTATCTGATAGGAAATGTGAAGATTCTCAGTGTGCTATAGGCACCATTCGATTGCATTAAAGAAATATTGTTTCCTTGTTTTCGTTTATTTTAGTATGAATCATCTCCTTATTTTATGGATTTAAATAATTGTATTCTCAAAACTACTTTATTTTTTATTTAATGAATTTTACTGGATACAAAATTTGTTTGACTTGGAAAATGTTTGAACGTGATTCTGGCTCGTTTGTCGAAATACGATTCACTTGAAATTATTTCAAATGGACTTTTTTTCTTCTAAATAAACTGCTTTTAAAAAAAATTATAACAGCCTGAAAGAGGAAGTGTCATAATTTTCTGTTGCATATAATGCTGACGTGTGTGTAAGTGCTGCACCGTCAGAGCGGACACTCTGGATGGATGAAGTGATCCTTCTTCATCTCCCTCTTCCTCTCTGTGGGTCTCTCTAGGATGTTCGATGAAGTGGTCAGCAGTTGACAGGTGCTGCCATGGCTGTGTGTGTGTGTGTGTGTGTGTGTGTGTGTGTGTGTGTGTGTATGTGTGTGTGTGTGTGTGTGTGCGCGCGCGCGCTTGAGGGCACATCGGACCTGGGCTGCAGAGCATGGCAGGAACAAGGCCACAGGGACGGTGGTGCAATGACATCTCTTTCCCTCCGTCTCCCTTTGCTCTCCTCACCCTCTGTTACCCTCCGACGAACAGGAGAAGGTGTGTGTGAGGG
>BJFM01001682.1:61294-77363 GCA_016586285.1 Arothron firmamentum
CTCTCCACACCCCTTCCTGGCCAGTCTCAACATCCCTGCGCTCTTTGAGGAGACGTCCCAACAATTCCTAAGGGTCCCTCATTAAAGCCGCAGCACAGACTCTCCAGAGAGTGTGTACATGTGTGCACGCGGGCGTCGGGCTGGTAAACTTTGCAGAGGTCACCTTCTTGTTTCTGCCTTCACCTCCTCTCATACCTTTTCCTGCCCCAACCCAGGAACCACTCACCCAGGTCCTGTCAGGGACCAGCGTCAACAGGCAGAAAGGTTAGCGTCGAACCATTTTCCAGCTAACCAATTTACTCTTATTACTCTAGTATAGAAAGTCCCACTGAGATCCAATACTTCAGTATTTATTTTACAGCGTTTAATTCAAATTGTTGAAACATTCACAGTAAGAGACAGCAACAAAAAAGCAGTCATGAAATGACTAAAAGGACCTACTTTTACACTTACACCAAACACCAGTTTGTATTCTTGTATTTAACTGCTGTTGCCAAATGTTTGTCCTTTTTATCTGTTTACACTCATCTTTCCTCCACTAGCCTTAGCTGTATAGTACAGGTAACAACAGGGGTGGGGCCATCGGTGCACCTCCACACTGGCTGAATGAAAAATCTTAATAACTCCTTGGTCATGGCAGTGGTGAACCCTCCAGGGTGAACCTTCCTCTGCTCCTTCCATCAGTGTCCACCTGACAGAAGCCCAAATTGTCTGCCTGCCTGCCTCCCTGCCTGTCCCTGTTTGCTGACTGACTGTAGAAGAAGCCATTTAGCATGCTGAATGTCAAGGTCGGCCGTGCCATCCTTGTCATCACTCTCCACGGCAGAAGGTCAGAGAAATGTCCTCCTCAGCTGGCTGGTGTTGGAAAAAGCGCGGTGGCGGATGGGGGAAAGAAGACAAATTTAACAAAGGGAAGCAAACAAACACCCATTTTCAGCTCGAGTTCACTAATTTTCCGCCCTCCGTCTCTGCAGCGGAGATATCTGAGGTATTTTGTTTTTGTTTGTGATCTTCCTGTTGTGCCATTTTGGAGCCAAATGTCCTCATAACACAAACTTCCCTTGGAGACTGGGAATACAGTGCGGATTTTTGGCTAATAATCATATTTCTGCTACCGCTGCAGAGGATGACCGTTGGCTGTTTCAAAAATCCCCCCTGTGATCCATAACAGACAGTAATTTTAATGCAGCGAGTAATTAGAATTTATCCCAACCAGTTTTTTCTTCCTTTGTCTTTGCACAGAAACATCCCAATTCAACAACAGGGTGGATGTGCAAAGAATGAGGATGTATATTAAAACACCCACAATAATGTTGGATATATATGTTTAGCTTCTCCAACCATCTTTCTGTCAATTCGGGAGCTCCTTTATCCTCAGTGTTCAGGGTCAGGATTCGAACAAATGCTTATTTATTTATTTATTTATAAGGTAAAGTGAGTTGTGTGGGGACTGACAACTTTTACGGACCAAAATCCAAAACCGTTATCTAACTAAGAAAGCCCATAACTAACCAGCCCACTGGCAAATGAAACAGTTCCAATGAATTAACTAAAAGCAAAGTTCCTCCTGGTACAGTTCAGAACTTGGAGAAACACTTTTGAGATCACTGGAAGTCAGAGTTTGGGCCATGTGTTGATGTTTGTACCATCTGGCAAAAAGTGAAGGTCTGGTTAGGTCACTCTCCACACCCCCCTCAGCACTGAGAGAGGAATGAGAAGACAGAAATAAAAGACAAAAACACACCATGGCAAGTAGGCTTATTATGAGCATAACTATATAAATACTTGAAATATCCCACTGCTCCATGCTCTCTGGTCGGGGCAGAGTCGAGCTGACTTTCCACAGCTTGAGTAAACACAGCCAACTCTTTCATTAAGCCCTCTGCGTGTCTTTCATCCCCTCGTACTTCATCCCCACACGCCCCTGTTTGGACAGACGGGTGAGATTAGATTCAGGTTTCAATGACATTGGAAGTTTATATGTTTAATGAAGCAAATTAAGGGACTGGATAGAATGTTTAAAGATGGGCTCAAATATGGAATCTACGAGTTCTGCTGCCCGGGCTGCCATGTTTGAACGTACATGGTGTCTACTCCCAAAATACCAGCGGCCACAGCAGCAGCAGGTGGAACACAGAAGGAGCAAAGGAAGTTAAAACATGAAAAATTTTTGCAGTGATCTTGGACCACATGACAATTTTCAAACCCAACTCAGAACTCGGTGTCTCCGACAGCTGCGGCTTCTTCACTTCTAAGCCCCATATTAATAAGACGAGGTGTCTGCACGCCCCCTTATCAAAGCCCACGCACTCACAAACACATCTGCCTGCTCTTCATCCAGCCGCTGCTCTTTCATCTGCACATCCTCTGCTCTACACTATACATTCTAGAAGAAATGGGTCCTTACACTTCCACAGATCTCCTGCGCACCACTTTCAAATTAGACACATTCACAGAAGAACTCACTGAAGAGAGTGAAGAGAAGAAAGAAGAAGAAACATGGTTGCGTTCATGACCCTGAAAACAATGTGCCAGACCTGAATTGTGTGTACAGCAACTATTTCATTTTTAATTTTATCCTGTATGTGATATATGCTTAAGTTTGCAAAAGAATATCCTCATTTGTCTGATGCAAGAGCGTAGAGCTCCTTTTAAGCATTTATTGGAAATCCCTGTCACTAATTAATCCTAAAGACACTGGTTGAACTCATCCCACAGGGAATACTGGTTAGCTTAATTGTTCTAAACTGCCCACAGGTGTGTGTGGGGGGGTCACCTGGAGCTCTCTCTGTAAATGGGTGTGTTCCAGTTCTTCTCTCACGTGCACACCTGGTCCTGTTCTCCTGCTCAGCCCTCCAGATCCACACAGCTGACATTTGTTTAGACCACTTACCTTCAGTACAAAAGTCCCTCTTTTCCACCACTCATGTTTGGTCTGAGGCAGGAGAGCACTGAGAGTTCCTGTCTCAGCCACCTTAACTGAACGCCACCTGATAATTTTTTCCCCTTGTCAGAACTAAGATTCACAGATGTTAAGTCTGAAGTCAAAATAGGGACCAAATCCTAAGGTTACTGTGGAAGCACCTGTTAGGAAGACCTTGGTGCCACAGTTGGTTTTGACAGACATTAGAAATCAGCAGGTTTTCCACAGAGACGCCCCTATTTTAGTCTGCATAAACCAACACTTTCAGTTTGAAAGACTCCCCTCAGGCCCCGTTTATTCCCAGTGCAATAAACCTGCTTCATTTGCATTGTGTAAATTTAATTTCTTTTGTATTGTTAGTTTATTAAAGACAGATGATCATGTGTTTTAAGCTTTGCTTTTGAATTTCTGATGACTTTTTTTGTTGTTGTTTTTGTCTCCGACTGCATATCAACCTCCACATTTAAGAGAGTAAAATGTCTGAAGTGAAGATCAGTGTTACTGTTTCCAAATTAGCTTCAGATTGGAGCAGATTTTCACACTTGCTGAAGAACACCTGGCTCTCTGCTGTGTCTCTGCTGTGATCTCTTCAGAGATGTTCACTTTTGCTGATTTTGAAGATTGAGATCTCACCTGGAGACCTCTGGTGTTCTCTCTCTCTCTCTCCCCACTAATTACGTATAATACAACTTTGCCTGTCTCACTTTCTCTTTTGTCTCCTTCCTGACATCTCATCCATCCCTCCATCTTCAGTCATCACTACAATTGTCCTAGTCACAATGACAGTTTGTGTTAATTCCTGTTTGGTACTTTATATATATTTAACACCTAGGATCCATATATATCCATATTTACATAGGTTCTGCAGGGCTGCTGCATGCTGCTACAGCTGTGAGCACAGCTCGAGGTGTGAGTGCACAAGGTTATGACGTGCACGCCCTGAAGCCCCCATAACCACTATAAGAAATAAATAAACATTAATAGGAGAGGATGGATGGATGTACAATATGCATGTGTAAACATCACAAGCTTTGTTATCTTTATTGACACAGGTTTGATGTATATACTGCCAGGAAACACACACACACACACACACACACACACACACACACACACAGTGCTCCTGACTGCCACCCTCCTCCCAACTTCCCCCCAAGAAGCTTAAAGTAACACCGAGCTGTAGAAATGTCAGGGGTCAAGTTTAAGTTGATGTGGAGGTGCTGGTCACCCTGGGCCACGGTAAAGGTCGGCACCATGGGGACAGCTGGTGGGTTTTATAGCGCAGAGGGCATCCATGAGTCACTGCTCCAAAGCCTCCTCATGGCATCAACGTCATTGTCTGATTCCTCCGCCCCTGCCCATCTTTCCCTCTCCAGATTGCCCTATTGGCAGATCTGCCCTGTGAAAGGTCAGATTTTAAAGTCAGCATGAGTCTGTTAACGGCACTGATGCGTGATGGCTAAATAAATATACTGTAGCTAAAAACCGGACAGAAGTCAACAGCTACAGATGAACTATGATGAACTAAATGAAAGGAGCTGATAGCAGGTTTCACCCTGTTTACTCAGCTGTCACTGCTCACATGCATCCAGTCATTACGGAACTGATGGAATGGAGGTTCCAGCAATGAAACAGTGGTTAGACGCTTCTGCCAAAGGATCACCATGATCACGTCATATCACATTTTCTGTAAATATAAGCTGTCGACTGGGAAACGCCATTTATGTCAACCTCGTAATTTACCAGCAACACACATTTGTTATGTATGTTAATGATGCTGAAATTGTGAATGAAGCCTGCTACACACAGTAAATACGGCTAATGTTTACAGCTATCATGTGCTATCGGTGGATTTCTATATTTAATGAAGTGAAATGTGCCCTTCGTGGCGGCTCAGAACGTAGCAGTGGCATCTGCATCGCATCAGCTGATATGAGGACGTGCAATAATAGAAGTGAAAACACTGCAATATATTTTTCAATCAGCAAAAAAGATCAAAGCCAGGAAATGATTTTAGATGGTTGGAAAAGAGTGACAATTGCAGAATGACTGGAACTGGAAACACGTGAATAAAAGCAAATCTGCATCTATGTTTGTGTTTATTTGCAGATGTTTCTTTGTTTTCTGTTAGTGCTCTCCCTGATACCGCAGGGAAACGAGGAAGATGATGCAGTGCAGTCAAAGTACAAAATGAGACCTCATCCTTTCCACCGAGGATTCGTGTTGAGGCCCCTGTGAGTCCAGTTTTTGTTCTCCAGCCCCAACTGGGCCCTTTGTTCCTTGTTTCTGCAACTCAGCAGGGTGCCTCGTGTTGTAGAAGATGAGAGAGAGTGTTTAGAATGCTAATGTAAAAGCAAGAACAGACACACGCATGCACACGCAAGGGTTAATGTGGCTAAATGGTCTACCTTCCATCTCACCCTGCCAGACTTCGTGTTGACAACGATACGCCCACTTGACAGTGGAGTATGCATCCGCCAGACCACGGCAGAATCCATATGGAAAAGTTCTAACATCAGCAGGGAAGGGGCAGATGGGTTGGATGGCCTTAAAGCTTACTGTAGATATTCATACTTGAGCGGATCCTCAGGAAAACCTGGGCCAAAATGTCTTTCTGCAAGTCAAACAGAAGTGACTGGAGGTGTTTTAGGAGTTTAGGCACAACCCTCCAGTCATATGTTTGGATTCAGCATATGGCTCATGAAACAATGAGTTCTTTGTGTCCATTTACTTCAAGTAAATTTGTAGATTAAGGAAAATAAGCTTGTTTTGATGGATGAGGACATAGAGCATTCATTTGAAGCCATAATTAGGCTTAACATGTTTACTGCCACCTATGTGTCAAGCATAGACACATAGGTGGGTACACACGTGCACTGTGATAACGTGTAATGTCAAACTGCCCTGGTTGTGTTTGGAAAGTGCAGCCGGATGGAGTTCCAACTTCCACATTTTATTTTTGAACAGAGTTTGATTGACTTGGCTGTTTAGTGACCCAGGTTGTGCATGCATGCGTGCGTGTGTGTGAGTGCACACGTGTGTGGCCATCTGCAGTTCATCATTCTTTCTCAAAGTCTCAATCTTGCTCCTGTCTCCAGCATTTGGCAGCACTAAGGTCCCTGATGCCAGCAAAGGTCAGAGGCAGTGATTTATCGGCGCTCTCCTGGGAGGCTGTCTGTGGACCTGCCCCGCTTCTGGAACACAGCCAGCATCCCTGACACCCTGGCAACATGCTGCCAAGTGGATGAAAAGCTTGTTTCAGTTACTTCAGCCGCACGTACAGATTTATTTATTTTTTTAAGAAAATTGGAGGACCTCCTGTTTTCTGTTGTGGAACATGAACCTGAACTCTCTTTGAAACTGTCTACAAAACAATGTGTTCTATTAATTGGCCTGCTAACCTGGGAATTGTTCCTTTATTCAATCCTGTTTTAAAAACCCATATTTATGCATCCATCCGTCCCTTAAAGACGGAAACATTGCAGCCTTGCTGAGCTGTAATTGACATTTTTTCCGCCGTACAGTCTTGATGAGTCCTTGTTTGAGGCTATAACAGCTGCAGAAAAACCCAGTGAGAATCAATGTACCAACAAAGGCTGGGGATACAAGAGCAGGGGAGCCAGCTTGCATGTAAACAATGCACAATTTGAAATATTGATTAGAATATTATGCTAAACAAAACGGTTTGTGTGGAAACGGATGCTTTATAAATTTGTCTGACCTCAAGGTTGTGCGTGGTGTTAAACACTGAATGAGAACAGAATTCTTCAGGGTGATATCCTAGCAACTTTTATGAACCTTAGGGCAACAATATACTCGGATGTTATTGTGATATTGACAGAAAATAGTTACAGCCTACAGTATTGATGGGTCCAGCATGTATTACTCAATCTGCGTCATATAAATTGTATACATTAGCATCCTGAACATAATGCAAAGAATCACAAGTTTCTGTCAAATTGATTCTGATTTATGGCAATTTATAGGGGTCTCACTATCCAAAGGTAATTTCTAGAGATGAGGGTGGGATCAGGATCTGTAGGACATGTTTGTCCTCATTAGGGGATAGTTTATCTACAGGAAATGCAAATAGATTGAAATGAATGTCCAGGACTTATGAAGGCTTGATTCTGAGATACCCACCTCTCCTGCACCTGTCTGTCTGCCTGGGTCTGTCTGTCTGCCCCCCCCCTCCCCGGTTCTTCATACTTCCATATGTTGCCACATCTGCTTTACAATATTAAACATATTTCTGATATATTGTTGCTTTTCCAATAACAATGAATTGTCCAATATTAAATCAAATATACTAATGTGACGTGACACAGGTTTTTGATTTGGGGCTTTAAAAATGTGAAAAGTGAAAAATAAAGTTAAAAAAGTTAAAATCTGTGGGAAAGCACTTAAAAGTGTGCTTGTTTTATGAACCATTGGACAACACGCACACAAAAGCTCATCAGTGAAATTACGGTGTTGGAACAGTGCTGCTTTTTGCTCAGTCAGAAAAATAAAAACTCCAAATGTACTTCAGCCACTTTAGACAGGGACACTCATCTGATTGCAACTGAAGGTAATATGAGATAATAGGAATGGCGCTTTAGTAAAAAGAAGAAAACCTTGCAATTTCATTTTTTAACTTTTGGTTTGTGTTTTTTTTTTTGTGCTTTAGAATGAGTAAATGAATGAAATTATCCTTTATGGCCTCGATCTATAGCTATTCCCTCTATTGCCTCTTTACTTTTGAGGCATTTACCTTCAGCTCCATTATTTTTAATTTCATTCAAATTTCTTTTTATTGTCTCCTCAGAATAAGACATTTTGAGTCTTATTGAAGAGCGATACTCATACTTCCACTGGCTTTAGAGCCCATAGCTGCCCTGAATGTCAGAAAAGCCTTTGGTAAGTGTCGCCGTAGTCACATTAACAGTCATACAGGCATTATTTCAAGCTGAACAAATAGACGTGTCTCCAAAGGCCCTTGAACTATTATCAGGAATCTGCTTAAAGTACAAACTCATTACTTTATGGCATGAAATGAGAGGCGTGTATGTCCAAGGGATTTGATTTTAACTGCGTGTTCTCTAAGCTTACTAAGTGCAGTCATTTAATGTATGGCATTTCAGCAAGGAAGTCGCAGCGAAGGAAAATATCTGCCTTTTTCTGCAGATTGCCAGCAGCAGCTATTCATGGAGGACGCGTTGCCTTTGAAAGGGGCAGCATCTGTGGGGCGCAGACAAAAGGTCTGCAAAGGTTCCTGCAGAAGCAGGAAAAGGAAGATGGGCGCAGACATTTGTATATGGTGCTGGAGTGGTGTTTACAGTCTCCCCTTAATGGAGAAAAACAACCCTTGACCTTCGTCACGGTGGCGGTAACTCTTGACAAGATCTCAGGCTGAACTGTCTGTAAAAAGCCTTTAAAGGTTCTGACAGGATCGAGTCTTTTTCCACCTCTGTGTTTTCTTTCTCTACCAAATAGAAAACCCTATCCTTGGTCAGAAGAGTACAGGTCAAAGTCAAACTTAAAGGCTGATTAATTAATATGATATATTTCCTATATTGTTGTTGAACTTCTACCTTCTTGATCTTTGTTTCTGTCAAAGGTGTGAAAAAAGAACCTTTTCAGCCCCACTTCAGTATTAAAAAGCAGACGGAGAGCTTCTCTGAAGCAGCCGTCGTATGCGCAGAGAAGCAGATGAGGACAGGACAGAGCGATGCGAACTCGGGTCCTCCCTTATCCCACAGCCGGAATAAAACAGTGAAGCACTGCTTTTATTGATCAGCAGCGCAGGCAGTCGGGAAGCAAATCAGTAGTGATGCTACTCATGCTATCAAGTAATAAAAGCAATGCCTGGCTAGTATGCAACAAAAAAAAAATCTTTAAGTGTATATATTTAAAATATCTTGACCTTGATGGTCCAGAGGTGAGATCTATCACCTTGCAGGTTCCAAGACACCGAGTGTTTTTTTTCCTGTGTAGGTATCCAGGGGCTGGGGAGGTGTGTGGGGGGGGGGTGGGGGGGGTTATTCCTCCCTCAAACTTGGCGATCCACATGCACATGGAACATGTGTTTTTAAACAGAACGAACAGGAAACGTGTACAACTCCACCTCGTTTCGGATGCGTTCAAGGTAAAATTACTGTGGTGGATGGTAAAAATATTACTGGATCAACATCAGCACTGGGATGCCTTCAAATCAAATTAGAGAGGCTGTTACTTGACTAAAAAATACTACCTGGATTAAAGATGGCATGCAACCTCGCGCTAAACATTAATCGAATGGAGGGGCTTTCAAATGTGGCATTTTACCGTGGGAAAAGATGAACCACTTTGCTGTCATGAGAATGAATGGGAGAGGCATTTAGTGACAAAGAGGTGGCCTTTTCCCTTTGCCGCGTAATTCCAAGGCAGGGGGAAGATTGTAGCTTTATCAAACTCCCTGAATGGCTAAATGCAATAGGTGAACACTCAGAAAGTGCTCATCATCACAGCGTGACAGTCAGGAAGGAGGCAAGGAGGCAGGAAACAAGGACAATATGAAGGGCAAGATTGCTGGAGAAGAGCAGCACCATTCATTTTCATCTACATGATTAAACTCGATGTGAGGTTACAAGACAACGGAAGAGGGATTCCTTCCCCCACTTTCCTTTTTTTTTTTTTTTGGTCTCTCTGACAGTCTGAGCGGTTGTTAACATTGTCTCCACTCCTTTGGCTGATGGGGTGAAAGGTGTGTGCTGCTCCCCGGGACAGTGGAGACCTCATTTTTATATGTGAACGGCTGTGAACACCACTGAATGACATACTACAAAGGTTGGATGTGCTGCTGCCCTTTCTCTCTCTTAAATGGTACGCTGGCATTTAGCTTCGCAAGTGTCAGCGGAACACACACTCTCGCAAGTATTTGCAGCCAAAGTGTGTGTGTGAGTGTGTATTTTATCAGTTTCCAGAAACAGGAAATAAGGCACAGAACCTACTTGTGAGATGGCCACAGAGGGGTCCAAGGGTGGATGATAAGACAGAAAGGAGCACGTTGCATCTCACAGAAAGACTATATACATTTTGAGTCCTTATTATGTTAATTTTAAAAGGCCTCTTCATGTAATTCTATTACACACGTTGGCCAGAGTGGGGACATCAATGCACGCCAGCAGAAGAGCACTGTCACGTGACGGAAAACAGGAGTCAGGTGGGTGTGTGGAGAATGTGTGTCCACAGATGCCTCCAAAAAGAAGAGAGCAGCCAGCCAGCCAGCCAGCCAGAGAAACTTATCTAAACCACTTGTGATCCTCAGAAAATTGTTTATCAGCTGCTCTTTCAGTGCAGGATGTGCTCCCAGCGAGCGCTGCGGAGTATTATACCTCAGGAAAGCATATTGCTGCTGCAATCACACCAGCAACCAAACTGCTGTAATTCTCTGTCACTCTCCCACAATCCTTCCGTGGCTCAGCACAGCCGGCTGGAAGGATAGAGGCTGGGATTGCCTCAAGTTGAACAGATTTTATCTTTTTTTTTTTTTTTCTTTTTTTTTTAGTTGATGTGACTCGCGAGCACACAAGAACCTTTTTAATCAGTCTGCATGGAATACTCTGATCCGACTGAACGGGACAGGCCTGTGAGAAAAGAAAAAGGTGGTGATGGGGCTTATTAATGATGGATTCAGTTTATAGCTCATTTTAGATCAGATCTATTGACAACTAGGTCTGAGAAGCTTCAGTAGCTCATACAAAGAATGAATTCATGTCTGAATGACTGGACCTGAGTGAGACTGCAGACCCACTCTGTTGTGGGCGGCCAACCAGACCATGTGTCAGTTTGCAGCAGTCTTGCAGACCCCATAAAGTCATGCATGCACCTATGTTGAAACATACATACTTAAACACTGTTGTTCCCGACAGAGGTTCGGTTCGTCGGCACACCTCACATCTTGGTGGGCTTTACGCTTACATCAAGGCTAGTTAGAGGCCATTTGCTCCAGGCCCTCCCTCTCTCAGCAGGAGAGGATGGATAATCTAGTGGCCCTCTGATAGCAACTGGCCTGTCACTCGACCTGACACACTAATAGGAACAGTTGGTCTCGATAGGACCTGAAGGAAGGATGGAGAGAGGAGGAAAATGAGTGAGCACATTCCTTCGGCTGAGGCTGGGATTGGAAGGTTTGGGTCAGATGTAGTCACACAAAAGTTCTCAGATGAGGAGGAGAAAATGGCGTCTTCTGTCAGGCTTGCTCACTGCAGCTACAGCAAGCCAAAGGAGAGCTCATTAAAACAGTTTTAAAGGTAAATTGTGCTCTTTACATCCTGCATTTTCACGATTCTTCATAAGTACAAGTAATAACGTGTGACATTTTCTTTTGAATAAAGAGGCATACATCAGCGGCTGGAATAACTGCAGCATGCTCTAATCGATTCTTAAAAAGTGCTTTTGCTTGGAGAAATTGCAGACTGACTGCAACACTGGACATTTAATCTCTCCTTTGTTAACATGTGTTGTATCATCATCTTGAAATAACAAAGCCTTGTCTGGTCCATTAAACTCAGTGTGATATGACTGAACATCTGGGTTATTATGGAGTTTTCAGGTTATTATGGTGGTGAGTCAACGTGGTAACAAGTCGCTTCAAAGATCTTCCAGGGTTTCAGTCATGTGTCCTTCAAAATGGGACCATTTCAGTAAGTTCCTGCTGGTGCATCATGTCCAGGGGTACGTCACGCTTCCTGCATTCCTGCAAGTACATCTTTAATATCCTGATGTCCAGAGATGCTACGACCTTTTACAACCTTAACTGAGGCATAAAATTAGCCAAAAATAATCAGCGTTTACCATAGAGCAAAACTTTATAGGAAGTAAAGACTGAGCTGCAAAGGTTACTTAGCTGCCCTTTCTTCAGTAGATCGGTAGGTGTCTGTTATTCTGTGAGAGAGAGAGGGAGAGAGAGAGAGAGAGAGAGTGTGTGTGTGTGTGTGTGTGTGTGTGTGTGTGTGTGTGTGTGCGCGCGCGCGCCCGTACACATGCACGCATATGTGTGTGAAGTAAAGGGGAAAGCTGACAAGCTTCACTTTCTATTAGCTGCCGACCAGGTCCCTCCTGCTCGGTCACCAATCAATATGCTGAAGGACAACAGCGTCAGAAAAAAAAGAAGAAGAAAGACCCCTGGTTCTCCATGGTTAGAGGAGAGGAGATGACCGAGGGAAGTGGAGGAGTGTCAGAGAAGAAAGAAGAAGTAAATGAAGAATAATTCAGAGTGAGGGTGCTGAGTAAGGATGCGGCTGAATGGAGAGGTTATCAGCAGAGACGGGGTCTTTTTATCTTTGACTGACTCACAGTTCCAGGATCCCCAGAGGGCCACAACTGAGAGCCCCAGCAGGTCTACACACCCCTCAGGGTCACAGTATGTGAGTGCCCTTCACATTATCCTGGAGAGCAGGACTGAGCTTGACTCCAGACCCACTGCCTGAGCTGAGAGGGTTCGGTCTGGTGGTCAACCTGAACCGCTCCAACAAATAAATTCATTTAAATTAATAAAAATAAACTGTGTCTTCTGCATTAATGCAGCAAAAACAAATGTATAATTCTGTCAGAAAACTTCAGCCTTTGTACCGACGAAATAGCAATTAGCTGCCAAAAGGCTAACTGCATTTAACAATGAAAATTCAAAATAGTGGGTGAATACTGCTATTTTGAGCCAACAAGCTGCTGTGTTCCATCATACAGGATAATCAAAGAAATATGCTTTTTTTTTTTATTGCTCAGCTGGTGGAAAATCATTTTTGTCTGCAGAGAACTACTTTGCAGCAATATTTACAGTAAAATACACTCTAAGGCTGTTTTTGAGAGGAAAAATAAAGTGCCAGTTAAAAGCAATCAAAAACAAAACATCCTCCACTCCATAAAAAAAGATTAAAAGTCTCCAAAACACTCTTCTTTCAGAAGTAAATTTTGACATCAATATTTCGCCGTGATATCCTGGATGTAAGTGCAAATCAGCCCCTATGAATGGAACACCGAAGCCTTTCCTCCGGCCCTGTCCTCCTGACTAAAAGCCTTTTTGACATGAATTAGCATGTCGTCCTTAAAAGGTAGACGGGTCCAATTTTCCTCTGAAAGGTCTGTCTCTAATAGGTACTTCCTCACAAATTCCAGTCTGATCTAACCTTGAATCGAGACCCACGAACTTTCTTTTTTTTTCACCTGCTCTCCCATCTGAATACACCAACGAGGAGGAAAACACAAGTTGTCACATTAAAAAAAAAAATAAAATCCGCACACACAATAACAACAAAAATTTCATTTCCATAATGCATTCTAATGGATGTGCGATGTGTTGCAGCAGGTGAGACCAGAGGGCAAAGGCTTCCCAGACAAACACGACAATAAACCTGACGAGCGCCATTACGCCGTTGATATTACAGGCTGTTAGGGGATGGAAATGATGATAATTAGTTAATTCAGCTATAATCTCATTTGTTTGGCCTCACCTTTCTCTAATACGACTTTGACCCCGGTGCTTGAACGTTCCAAACGACATAAATGAGAGTGCCAGCACGCTAATTTAGCATGCATATATACTGGCTGTGGGGAAAAATGTCTGAGGGGTCTGACATTGCGTCCTTAAAGCTGTTTGTTTGTTTTTCATAAATGATACCTCTCTGTGCCTTTGGAGACATTTGGAGGCATTTTAGGATTTGATTTATTTATTTATTTGAGCAAGCTGCTGTTTTAACACCGTCCGCACTGCATAATGTCCACCTCTGCAAAACCATTTATGTTGCATTAAAAAGGGAAAGAAAAAAAAAAAACCCCTGTGAACTAATTTGTCCTGAACATATTTTTGCAGTACTTTTCATCCAAGCTCTCTTGGCCAGATAAAACAAGCAAACATCAAGAAATGCAGAAATGCTTCTCTATACTGCACACACTGCACGCTCGCCCCCCATTCGACCTAAATAAAGCACCTCTCTGGCACTGATCTTATCTCCACGCTGTAATCTGCTGCAGAACTGTTGCGTTCGACGGCCTCGGTCACAGCACTGCTCTCTAATAACTCCTGCAGGGGCTGGGCTGTGGGCCAGGGTCCAGAACGGGGACCATTTCAGGCTGGGTCACGTGTGTGTGGTTAGACCCAGGAATGCTGCACACCCTTTAATCCCGTGTCAGAGCGGGATGGGTGCCGGCAGCTGGTCCTGTTCTTGAGTCTTCATCTCCATTAAGACCCCCCACCAACCCTGTGACCTCACCCCTGCATGAACATAAATACAGAAATGTGTAGAATTACCAATAGCACTTCGTTGAACCTGGCCAAACCGCCTAATATTATAAATCATATTTTTCTCCTCCACCTCTTCTTTCCACATCTTCTGCTCATTTATTTCCTCTAAATACCTCATCTCTCTATTCCAGCAGCACCTCTGCTCCATCTCAGAACACCATGCAGCCCATCCACTGCCGCTGCCGCCGCCGTTCTAAAACCGGCAACAACCGAGGGTTCCATAATGCACCTCTCGATGACATTCATTAGCCACCCCTCCCACCTCCTCCTCCACTCAAACATACTGTACTCATCTCTCTTGCCCCCCATCTCCTTTGTGCTGTGATATGAATGCACTTTGATGCCTAATAAGTGGCTCTGTCCTTTTTGACATGAGCAGCCTGTGCCTGCCCTATTCAGCCAGTAATTAGCCTGCTTCCCTTACTAAGCAGCCATGCACAAATTAGTCCACTCCTCCTCTCTCTTTGGATTCTGTCTGTTCGTCCTCAGTCGTTTGGCCCCTCTCATTTTCTTCTGCTTCCTTATCGGCTCTGTTTAGTTCATCCTCTCTCTCTTTCTCTTTGTTGTCTCTTCCTATCGTGTCAGGTCATGGAGGAGACAGGCCAGATGTGTCTGATTTCATTTTTTCTAATGTCAGAATGTCCTCATAGATGGTTGCCGGTTGACTGTTGATGAACCCGCTGAACCTTTGATTGTTTTTGCTCTTTTCTTGACTCTATTTAAAGATTTAAAGCAGTCATATTTCTTTGGGGATATGCCCCAGTAGCCGGATACGTATTCCATTGAGGTTCTTCAGAAATGACACACAAAATTAAGGCTATGCAGGCTATGCAGATTCAAACATAAAATCCTATCAGGACCCACAGATGATTTCATTTTTACACCCCTCATATTCCAGGATATCATGCTGCATTAAAACTACACCAAGTGGACAAAGCAGCAAAGTCAGGGTTTTCAGTGAAGCATAAAATGTATAGTCAGCAAAGGTGGTTTTGCAGGACTGTTTGCATTCATCCTCTGCTATGATTTACAGGGAACTCCTGCCATTTTATTACCCCCATCCAGGGAGAAGGTTCTGTGACAGCCAATGTTTGTTTGTCTGATTGTTACTAACTCAAATGACTCGAACTTTTCAAGTATGATGGTCATTTCATGGTAATGGGCAAAAGAACAGAGAACTTCAGGTCCAGTCAGCAAAATTTAGCTAAGTTAGCCTCTTGAAAAGAAAAATAAAAGTGTTTTAGGTTTAAATATGAAGATGCAGTGACTTCCTGGGCTTGTCTGACTAATTCAAGCTTTATTACTAAACACTGAAGACAAACTAACATTGGAATTTCACACCATTTAGCCAACTGCAAACTAACAGGTAAATTTTACACAAGTGATTATAAAAGGGTTTCATAACTAAAAGCACCAGGCAATCAGGCGCCATGAGAGTTTGGAAGGCATGTACAACCAACAGAGCTTTTCACTGTAATGGCTGTGCCTATTATGAGCATTAGTCCTCTTCCCTTACAAAATCAGTGCTCTGCGGTGAGCTAGATCAGAAACACACGCAAATGTTTCAAGTCCAGTTGGGCTCTGCACCAGTTACTGAATGTGTTTAGATGGTGGCTATTGAGCAGAGGCGAGAGGGCAAAAGGGACGTGCTGGTATAATGCATCTACTAATAACTGTTTATTATTGTTGGTTCCCCAGGGGGAGCACTTTATGGAAATGGATGTACACGAAGGGCAGAGGTGCGAGAAAGCCACTGGGAAAATAAGCTTTTTAGGCCCCCCTACCTTCCAGCCTCGTACCTTGCCAGCCTCCCCAGGAGCTGCGGTTGTACGCCTGTGTTTGTTTGTGGAGATGCACCTGTGCAAAGTAAAAGGGAATTATTA
>BJFM01001682.1:87280-97756 GCA_016586285.1 Arothron firmamentum
GACCAGGATGTAGATGAACAAGATGGTGGGAGAGAGTCAGGAAGACGGCAGTAACAGAGGAGCCGCGCCAACACGGAAGGTTTTTCTCTTTTCAATCGATGGAGCCTTTCAGAAAATATCAATAAACACAAGCAACAAAACACAACAAACAAACAGTACGAATACAATCCCCACACTGATATGTCAAATACCTGAAAAGCACAATGGACTGTTTCCCCTTCGCCTTCAGAGCAGGTGGCTACGAAACAAATTGAAAGCAGTCATTTATTATTTTCACTCACCTTTCTGTGAGCAAACAAAACCGAAACACAATTCACATGAGAAGAGCAGGTATCCCTGTTGCTATGGCTTCTCACACGTGCCGATTGTAAATGGGACATATATGGATAGAGAGGTGATACAACTTTAGTCACAGTTGCTACCTTTGCTCCAACCTGGAAGCACGGCATTGATGTGCTTCCAGGTTGGACGCCTCAATTAAGATGATTTAAGGGTTTACTTCTTCATTTCTAGTCACTGAAAATGGACTCCAAATCACCCAGAAAGCAGCAACTGATTAATTTATGCCCAATTTAAGGGGTGCCATGTTGCTCTGCATTCTCTCATACATCCAAATTACACTTGCGCATCTAAAATACGCTGTAGGCAATGAGAGTTAGGAGAGATGAGAAAAATGCTTGCAGCGTTGTTTTTCCTGATCAAGTTGTCGTCACTCTTTTGTATCCGTGGAAAAGAGAAAAATGAGGAGGAATGAAGAAAGACAAGTATGAGGAGTAAAGAAGAGGAAGACAGGAAGGAAGAGAGGGGAAAAATGGAGGTGGGGGTAGAGAAAGCTGTGAAATTAATCTTTTGTGCCTAGCCTAACACAGCCACAGACATGCTCAGACAAAAACCCAGACCTGGAGTAGCTGCCTGGGTGTGATTGATGAATAAAGTAAAGGTGTCAGAAGTGTATTATGTAAATTAGCCCAGGCAGAGACCATTTCAGTGGCGGATAAAGGAGCAGGATGTACACAACTCTGTGTGTGTGTGTGTGTGTGTGTGTGTGTGTGTGTGTGTGTGTGTGTGTGTGTGAGGGTGCGAGTGTCCCCGAGCACCACAGCCGTGCCATCTTTCATCTCAAAAGACAACCTCGGACGGCAGCTTCTGCCACGGCTGCTGCTTTCGACCTCAGAGAGACGATGGACAAAGACAGACAGCACTGATGGAACACAGCCTGGACCAGGAAGAGAGACAGAGAGAGAGGCAGAGAGAGAGGGAGTTATGAATGAGCTCTTCTGATTGACCAGTGTGAAACACATCTCTCATCTTACATATGCTGTCCCTCCTGCACTGTAGTAAATGTGTACAGTTATATTCCTAGCACCACTCTATCTCCCACCAGGGAATACAGTTATTTCAGTCAGAGTCGTAAAGACCGCCATAAAGAGCCTGTCTGTCTGATTCTCAATGACGGTGTACAGGCTCTGGGAGGGCAGATTAAGCTGTCGTGCAGAGAAGCGGGGAGGCGCACATCCACTGCTGATGTTGTGGTCAGAAGGCAGAGTTTGTTGTGCTATAGAGAGTCATTTACATCAAATATAGAGGTGTGCCACAAAGGGAAGTACATTTTCTTTAAGATACCAGTTTTAAGACCCAACGGGTGTGTTCCAACCTTTGCCATTAGCATGGCCGCCGTCACTTTTAATAGGCTGACAACAACAATTTATCATGCATTCACCCACACACAGCAATATAAAACGGGTTAAGGGAAATTGATGGCATCCTCGCTCCTAATTCTTACCTTGACTGGCATCTTCCCGTGATTGAAACAGACAAAGACGTATAGGGTTACCCCAGCGCCGCGGATGCGCTAATTGCCAGCGCTTGTCGTTTGCTGAAGCATTGTCTCCGAGGCTAACTAGAGCGGTAGCCCCCGCTTTTCTCCCCTCTTCATTGTGTGAGTTTGTGTGGTGGCCAGACAGGCTGCTGAGGAGGCTGTTTTGATCACCAGCGCTCAGTTATTAACTGCTTCATAAGTAAGCCCAGGTCCCGGCTAGTTCTCCACGTTAGTATTTATTAAGAGTCTGCGAGGAGAGGCCATGGCCCATGTCGATAATGAATAAAAGAACCTCCGTGTAATTGAGCCTTATTAGGCCGCAGCGAGAAAGAGAGAGGGAAAATAGGACAGCCGGACTGAGAAGAAAGGGATGTGATGAGAGAGGCTGGCATTGTCAAAACCTGTTCCACTCCCGTGCATCAGTTTATTAATTTCATCACTGAGACACGAGGTGGAGTCATTTTCAGATCCCTTCCACTACACTGCTCCCCATATTTACAGTGTAAGTATGAATGACAGTCCGAACTGCGCGCTGTGCCACAGTCGGTGGCGGGATGGCACGTCGAGGAAGTGAGAACGGCGAGGTAAGCAGGCACCGCTAGCATGGAAGGATTAGTTAGGCCAGGGTTCAGATGTTGGATTTATCACCTCCGCAGGTACCAAAGCGCCAAATCTGCCTTCAATCACCAATAAAGATAAAAAATTAACCTTAGCTTAATTACCCTTCTGGGTGCTCACCAGCCAGTAACCTTCGCGTCTGAAGTTTGGAGCTTTAGAAAATGAGAAGGTGAGAGCAAACCTGCTAAAACCCAAAGTTTTAGAAGGTTGAACCTGTGCAGGCAATGCTAGCATCCTAATAATAATGTGAAACCCCACCAAAACGACTTGTGTTTATTGTAAGTGCCTCTCTTCAAAAGTTGGACGTGAAAGCGATTGCATATGTGTTTAAAAATGATCATTTCCTTCCATTTTTGGGTGATTGTTTTAAACTGAATCCAAACGTTGCCATGTTGGTTCGCTCCATCTCCAGGAGTCTCAAAAGGGCTGAGTAGTCATATTCCCCCACCTGGCTATTTTTCAAAGCCAGACAATGTGTTTGTCTTTATTCAGACCCAACACACACAGACACACACACACACACACACACACACACACACACACACACACACACAGTGGATTCGTCTGCACACATTGTTCCCTCCTTTGTTTCCATACTTTGATGATACTCCCTCCTCAGTTCCTCACATCCCTCAGTGCTCAGATTCATCCCCCCCCCCCACACACACACACACACACATTTATTCTTGGAACTGGACGCTTTTTTAAACTTGCTGACATGGTTTGATTTTAAAACCAGGTCTCCTCCAATCAGTGTTGTCCACCCCCTGATGCGATGCAGTGCCGGCTTTCACCTCAAGTTTCAGAAACTGGACAGAAAAAAAACCCCAGTAATCTTTAATGCAAAAAATCTGTGCTAAAGCCCCACAGTCAGGCCCTATTTTGTTCTTTTTCCACTAATTTTCCCATCTGCCCTCTCAGCCTCACCATTCCTCACTCTCCTTCTCTCTAATTCTCTTTCTCATTTGCCTCCCTGTTTCTTCTTCTACATGCAGAAACTGTCATTATATGTTATGGAGTGTGGCTTCTCTGCATGCATATGAGCCTCTCTGTGTCTCTTTCATGTTTCCTGGCAGTCATACATTATGTTGGAGAGACAATACCTCCTCCAGATAATGCTGTAAATGATGGAATTTACATACATATGCTCGCATATGCAACTGCAGCCTCTCATATCTGCCACACTCAGCACTGTGCGTGTGTGTGTGTGTGTGTGTGTGTGTGTGTGTGTGTGTGTGTGTGTGTGTGTGTGTGTGTGTGTGTGTGTGTGTGTGTGTGCACGTGTGTGAAGTGGCGCTCCAGTGGGACCATCATTAGAGTGGATCTAGACTAATGACACAGGAAACTGATTCACACTGAGAGAAGCCCACACACACACACACACACACACACACACACACACACGCACGCACGTCCACACACATGCGTGCACACAGGCACACAAGTACAAAGCCCAATATTTTACCTGCTTTTAGCAGGAGAACTACAGGATGCCTTTTCATAATAATATTTATACAGATGCATGTAAAGTAAAAAATAAAAATAAAAATCTTAGGAGTCATTTAATAATTTTCAAAACAAATCTTAAATTTAATCTCTTTATTGATTGTGAATGAAGATCCAGTAAGCATTTTGGCTCAAGACTAGCTTAAATATGTCTCTCCTGTGCTGCAAAACTCTCCGATAGCAAAGCTGTTTCATTGACTGAGGTGACAGGGAAACTTTTACGAGCACCTACTGGAAATGTGGGCCGTAGATGAACACCCTTCTGCTGGAAGCAGCTAGAACAGGAGCATGAACATCAGTGGAGTCACAAACTGAGTTGCTGAGAGAGAGAGAGAGAGAGAGAGAGAGAGAGAGAGAGAGAGATAACTGACCGCTCACCATTTATTGTCTGCTGAAAGTGAGTAACATGAACGAATGACAAGCTCACTGGTAGAATAACCAGTGGCTCCAGGTAGACAGAGCAGCAATGATTGATCCTGGGGTTTATAATCAAAACTATCTGCCCCAGAGCTGGACCCTGTTTTCCATATTTGTGACTTTAAAAGTGAAAATCCATGTGTCACTCATCAGTTCCACTTCCTGTTTCACACCAGAGATCAGGAGGAAGGTTAGTTTTACCACAGAAACCTGAGCAGAACCTGCAAATGAGTTTGGAGGATTAATCATGCAGCGAGCTTGTTGCCTGGGTGATGATTTGGGATTAGAAAATGCAGTTTTATAGCTTTTGTAGAAGACCCTGAAGGAGATTATTTGTTATTTCATTTACCCGTTTGTTTCTTTCCTCCCGTTAAACACCTAAGATAGGAAGTCAGACAGCCTCCAAACATTTCCACCAGCCTCAGAAAAAAAAAACAACAAATTGTCAACAAACCGTTTTCCTTTTTCCATCCCTCCATTTTTTTCTTCGGACTCCTCTCTTTATTGTTTACTTTTTAATTAATCGCGCTGGTTCATTCTAAACATGTCAGAATAAATACATTTTTCATCTCTGTGATACCGGTCCGCTACTCTGTTATTAATGCTGCGGAGAATTCAGCCACTGTTTGCAAATAATATCCTCAAATTGAATCATTGTTGCATGAATATATGCAAAATATTCATTTCAGGCGGCGTGAGGGTTGAGTGCTTTTAAATTGGAGAGATCATTCATGGCTTCACCTTTTCAGGCGAGATAAAGTCGTGTGCAGTAACATTACAATGTCAGCGGAGGGGCGGAGGGAGGAGTTTGGGAGAATGAGGAATAAAAGGAAGAGGGATAAGAGCGCAGAAAGGTAGAAATAATGGCGAGAAAGAAGCGGTGCGAGTCAATAAAAACAACTCAATCCAAAACAAAAGAGTGCGACAAAGGAGAAAAGAACAAGGACGGCGTGAAAAAGTATTTTTTCTTCTGTGGCGCAGCACAGTGGGGATCACTGTTCGTGCACATTCTGCTCTGGTTTTACATATTTTACTGGGTGAATTAAAACTTCTGGAGTCTCGTCTCCAGCAGAAGTGCAAAGCATGTGATACATGTCAGCTTCATCATCTTTAACAGGACAGTTATGTAGATATCACCATCAGCTGCTAATTCAAGGTTGAATTTTTCTGCAGCTTTGGTTCAAATATGCGTGACTTCATTAGAGAAGCCCAAAGAATGTGGAGGATACTGCAAACAGGAAGCCCTGCAGGGGCATCAGCAAACTGGGCTCATCACAGCCAGGCTGCAGGAGGTGATTTCAAGCAGGTTCTCTCAGTTTGAACCTTGTGCTGGTGTCAGTGAAGGCATCACATCTCTGAGGAATGATGACCTCGGAGGTTCTGATTTGTTTCCTCTGAAAACAGAAACCTAAAACAGTGTCTCAGGGTGGTACGCAGACTGGTTTGAGGTGGTTTTATTGACTAGTTCTGTTTGTATTGACAGCGTGCTGAGGTGTGTTAGGGGCCCTCCTACAACCCCAAAATTGTCTTCATGAAATCAAACTCTTTCACCAAACAAAAGAAGCCCATGGGGAAACCAACTGTTACATCTTCACCGAGCTCTCCCGGCCAAAGTAGCCATTTTTGCATAAACCTGAGAAGCATTTGGAGCTTGTTCTCCATGCTCCTCTCTGCCTTTCTTGCACGTTTACTTGCAAGCTTGCACCATTTAAAAGTTTCCATGTCCTGTATCTAATATGTTGGGGATGGAAGTAATATCCTAAAGCAAATATTATCTGTCCCCCGCCCCTCACCCCCCTTTCTCCCCCATACAGCAGCAGATTAACAGATCTAAATGCAGCATAATCACCCCCACAATCATATTCCTCCGATATGAATGCAGATGCTGCGCTCCCACCAATATTTTATGGTAATACAATAAAAATGTAAAGTTTCCCTCCTTTTTTGTAATGTGAAAGGTACGCTGAAGAGTAGCAGAGGAAGGTATGTTGGTGTGTGTGCGTGTGTGTGTGTGCGTGTGTGTCGGTTGGGGGGTTCATCACATGGCTCTGGCCTCGCCTAGGGATAGGCTGTCGCTAGGAGACAGAGGCAGGGAATGGACCAGTGGCAATGATGTATTAACTGGCGAAGGTGGCTGACAGTAATCTTTGTCACTAGATGCAGTGGCTGTCTAAGTCCTGTCATTTTATGCATCTCATGCAAAACAGATGTACCCGGATACTACAGGCTCAGGAAGGGAGAGATCCAGGGGGGGAGGTGGGGGGGGGTGGGGGGGGAATCATTATACAGCTAGAGGTTGGAGGGGCCTGTCACAAAGAATTTCATTATTTTTCATCCCATATTGAGAAGGTGGATTGTGCATATTGTAATTTTTTTTTCTCTTCACCATATAAGCCTCTAAATAATTTGGGAAGTTTCCAGGGCAGAAGTTTTCCCTTTTCTCTGCGCTCATTACGCAGAGTTCAGGGCAGAGGTGCTCAATCACCCCGGCTGAAGGAAACGCTTACACACAGAAACACGCCCTGCCATCGCCACCGCCGCCGCCACCTCCTTTTCTTCCTCCCTCCTGTCCTCCCCTCCGCTCTCCATCCACACTCCATCCTTTACCACTTCATCTCCCTTCCCTCCACCTCCCCTCCCAACCATTGTCCTTGCCACTTGCTCATCTCTTCCTTTATTTCTCTGCTGTTCTGCCACTTTCATTTGCTTTGCTGCCACTGCCTCGTTCTCTCTGTTCTTGTTTTCCTTTTTCCTCTTTTCTCTTTGATGTCATTCTCCTAGTTTCCCCTTTGTCGTCCTTCAGAAGTCACTTTCTGCCTCCACGTCTACTTACAACAGCTCTATCGGCTCTTTCTTATTTTATTCCTGAAAGTTATTTGGGATCGTAGTGATAGAACTATTTTTTTTTTCTTTTGTTGGTAGTCTAAAACCACTTTTTTTTTTTTTTTTTTTTTTTAAATCTGAGTTTGGATTTCTGTACCTAGAGACATGAGCAAGGCAGGTTAAAACGAGCCACAGAGAATTAGATACAGATGACAGGAGAAGAAAGCGGCAAATCAAAGTGCACAATGTAAACTCATCATCAGCAAACTTGACACATTTCTGTGGATTCTGCAGCTGCTCGCTGTCGATCTCTGCAAACCACCGTCGAGTACGAGAACAGGCAGGGCTCAGTTACAGATGGAGGAAACACAAAAACACCGTCTGTAAAGGTGTGGTCAGGCTAAATCTTATCCCGCCTTTCCACAACACATGAAGTCATTTCTTCTATGTTGACCATTTGAAATCTATTTTAACCAGCAGCAGTTTCACAAACCTGACTATGAAACATTTTTTTGTGGGTTTAGGTCAAACACCACCATAAAAAGACCACACCGCATCATTTTGAGACACAAAGACTCAGAGTGACCATGCAAAGGAAGCACTCTACTTCTATTTCTTTATGGTAAAGAGCCACAGTTGTGGGATTTAATTGCACATCTATTCAGAGAACCACGTCACACGTTAACGACAGTGTACACAGTGCATGTAGGCAGCGGCAGAAGGACGATATCTTTTTATCTACCTGCAGTAAAACTCACCCTCTGTCCAGGCCATGAATAACACTTACGCTGCCAGCTTGTTTCTTCGCTGGAGAGAGAGAGAGAGAGAGAGAGAGAGAGAGAGAGAGAGCACTGATGGATGAGAGAGGAGGAGACAGCCAAGAAATTAAGAAAAACTGCATGTTTACATACAGGTGGAGAGTAAAAAGATGAATGCACTGAAAAGTAAGCATAAAAATGAATTTATTTTCATCTCTTTGCGGCTACATGTCCCTCAAGGGATCATACACACGCCATGCGGCCAAAGGTATGTGGACATCTGAACATGATTTACATGGATGTTCCCTGCTGGTTTGGTGCTATAGCTGTTCCTCCCGCATTGTAACCTATAAAACCAGGATAATAAACTGATACTAGGACTGGTACTAAGTCTGGAGAAGTCACGTTTGCATTCTTTATGAGCCTTAACCTGTGTTATAGAGTATGTCTTGTTTATTATATTTAGGATGTTGAAATCTGAGCAAACTGGGGCTCAACCTCAGCCTGCAGAGTCAGCATTCTAACACATCGAGAGAGCACGTGTTACATTTTATCCCATCTACACTGACATCACGTACCAAAAACATTAGATTAGCAATAAACAAGTCGTCATAGGCTGAAGCTAAATAAGTATTTACACCACTGACTAAATTAGCATTAAAATGCCATTAAGGAATGTTTGTCCACAGTATTTATAATCTGTGTCAATGTCTCTACTGTAAACACACAATGTTCAGCTATAAAAAAACACAAAAAAGAGGGAGGGAAAAGGCAGGGAAAGGGTCAAAGAATAAAGAGGTGATAGAGATATAGAAAGGTACAGAGAGAGTGGGAGAAAGAGATGTAAGTGGGCTCTGTGAAGGCCCCGGTCGGTGGCAGTCTGCCTCTGATTTCCATTCATTGTTAAGATGGATGAGATCCCAGCCGGACCAGGAGCAGACCGCTGCATTTCTTCTTCTGCTTTCACTCGTTTTTTTGTAAAGGGGAGCATTATTCAAAACCGTGCTTATTTTTGGTGGCCATTATGCATGCACACCTGATCAGCGTGTCAGCCTGGCCTCCCCGCATCGCATGATGGAACGGCCCAATTTACCTCTTTCACCTGCCTTGCATAAAGGCACTGGGAGCACACACACACACACACACACACACACACACACACACACACACACACACACACACACACACCGCTGCTGCGAAGTGGAGGCAGTAAGATGTAGACGACCGTTAACCATGTGATCACACGCTGAAGCAGAAACACACACAGGTTCAAGCTCGGTCTCTGAGCTCATATTTCTGAATCCACCACTTTAGCAAGGTTCATGCTGTTTAAAAATGATCAAACTGTTGTCATTGATCAAATGGTAAAAGCAGTCAAAAGTTATCTAGCGCAATGTTGTTGGTTCAGCAGCAAACACAGCCCAACCGCTGCGGGGGAAGAGACTTAAACTGCTGACTCCGCAAGACTATTCCAGTGTCCAGTGTGGATTTATGTCCACTTATTTACAATACCTACGTTTTCTTGAAATGTAAGTGTTGGTACGTCTCCATCACAGAATGAGGCTTGTTCTGACCTACTGAAAGTGACTGATCACTTCACGGAATATTCTTTTTTTTTTTAAAAGGACAGTCAAACAAAAGTATTGAGCAAAGTTTCAGGAATAAAATAAAACGAAATGTGAGAGTTCAGCCGTTGCTCGGCTGTCAGAGTTTTCCATAAGTTTAAAATGATGGAAGAATGTCATTTTTTCCTTTTTTTGTTTTTTTTTTTAACCTGGAATGATTAATGCAATAATAAAATGTCACGGCTAAGATCTGCTTAAAATGACAGCTTCATCTTGAAATTGCTCCCCTGACAAGCCTGATTATGCCATCACAAAATGGTTTTTATTTTCTGTCGGGGCGTATCTGCTCATCAGTGTAATGCCATGAAACTTTGAGTAAACCAGGAGCAGACGGGTGAGATTTGGGGGGAAAGTTTTCAGCATGGAAGTAGCTGAAGGAATTCAGGCAGCACCTCTGGAGGAAAACTTGTTGTTACCCAAAAATACATAAATGCTGATGCTGTCTTGGTTTTGGTGCGTCTCTATCACTTTTAGGTAAAATATAAAGTAAAATAAAAACTGTCGACCCCAAACAAAAGCATTGAAGTAGAGGTGACGTTGCTGCTGGAGCTAATCTGTTAGGAAGGGCTGTGGTATCGTCGGTTTTTCCACCTGTAATCATCTCTGCGCTTTTACTCTGAAGAGATAATGATCAGAAATGAAGAGATGAGGAGAAACAAGGAGGAAGAAAGGAGCGGAAGGATGGAGGGAGCAACAATGAAGATGATACAAAGCAGGGAGGTGATGTGATGGAGGTGAGGAAAGAAGATGGAGGGAGGAAGGAGAGTAGAGACAAACAGAGAGGAGGAGTGAGGGATGAAAGCCCAGCGGAGCCTGTTCAGATATTTAAAGCATCCGACTCCATCTCAGCCCGGCCAGCTGGGGAGAGCAGGTGGACCAAACAGGTCAGCTCATTAACACACAACCCACT
>BJFM01001682.1:105374-116235 GCA_016586285.1 Arothron firmamentum
AAAAAAAAAAAAACTCCCAACCTGTTTTTTTTGTTTTTTTTACCAAGTTGTAGTGTAAGGATAATGGTTGACTCCATTTTCATTATTACCCGATAAAGACAGAAAGATTTGTCGAAGTTAACTGTCGAGTGTGGATGCGCCTGTTTGCTGCTGCTTGTGGCCGACAGTAATGAGCTCATTACGGCTCAGCGCGGTGGAAAGAGGAGACGGCGCCCTGGAAAACAAAGCTGGAGAAAGCAGACGAAGGAGATTCCTGCTGTTTCTGAGGTTCCTTCAAACAGCCTGAGAAAAGTCTGAAATTTGAGGATTCCAGTTTGGGATAAAACTAGTTAGAAAGTGTCAATTAATGTAATTACACAGGTTTGGCCATGGCACAGGTGAGGATTCAAGGTTGTCAATCTGTGTGTGTGTGTGTGTGTGTGTGTGTGTGTGTGTGTGTGTGTGTGTGTGTGTGTGTGTGTGTGTGTGTCTGTGTGTGTCTGTGTGTCTGTGTGTGTCTGTGTGTGTGTGTGTGTCTGTGTGTGTGTGTGTACAGTATAGCCTTGGGGTCAGAACTCACTGGCCTTAAATTACATTTCTCAACGTGACAGAACAGAAGCAGAGTGGAATTATTGTTTCACTTTGGATTTGTCCAGGGTGTTAAGGTGCCCTGTGGCAAAACACTGTTGTCACACACACACACACACACACACACACACACACACACACACACACACACACACAGACGCCCAAACACAGCTTTATAAAAAATTCAGGTTTTGCCAGGAAATATATTTGTAAAACACATCAAAAACTTCACGTGTACATTAAGTCCTTATATTTTTCCTTCAATAATTATATAACATTGATATAATTAATAGATTATAATGCACAAGCACACCAGCACTATTTAAATATGCAGCTTGAAAGCTTTTGCATTTTGGCAGAGCTTAAACTCTGATCATTATCAATCATAATACATTTATTTTATGTGTTTTTTTATAAATAGACGCTTGATTTCATTAATTTACGCTAATTGCGGGGAAATCTCTGAACATCAGTGCATAAATGAGTTCATTTCGTGGTCTTTTTGCATCCAGTATGGTGGTGTAATAATTTAATCATGCTGAGATGGATTCCGTTACTGCCAAGTCTGATTATGTGTGTTTGCATTTGTGCATCAAATATTTCAGAAAGCTCCGTGTTGCATTGTGTCTTTTTATTTGAGCTTATTCCGAGTCTATAAATTAAAGTAATACAATTCCTATCACAACACTTGGGCTAATAATGATTGCCTTACTGCAGCATTTTGTGCAGTTTCTGACTTGGGTAGTTTTCATTACAGTGTCCTCGAGGCTTATGGCTCCAAATATATTTTTACAGCCATCTGTGCCAGTTGGCTATTCTTAATCGCTGTACTCTGTGTGTGTGCATGTGCCCGTGTGTGTATATGTGATTTTACCAACCCTGCATACTGCAGCGGATAAAGAGAGTCATCAGCAGCGCTTGGCTCAGGCGCAGTGCCTCCGCGGTATCCACGGAGATGCCAACATAAATGGCGGCGGAGGAGTCTAAATGTCAGTCATGCACACTGACGCATGAGCAGTTCTCAGGGAGAAGTCTTAATGGCACAGACTGCTAACCAGACTGGTATGTGGTCTGGGGTAAATGGAGAGGTGTTGGCTGGGCCAACACGCTACCAGATGTGGCATACTATGCTTTCTTCTGCCCGTCTGATTGTTGTTCTGAGTGTTTGCAGTCATGGTTCCCCACAGACTGGCGTACCACAGGGGTCAGATCTGGGCCCGTCGACCTCTCTCACAGAACCTTTTTCATCTCTTTTGCTTTAGAATCGTCTGTGACATCACAAATGGCCAGACTTTAGTTTGGTGAGTTTAAACCTTTGGAACATTCACCCCAGTGTTCGGAGTGAAATGTCATCAGTTTGACATTTACTGGTGAAATAAAAAGGGCCATCTTTCACCACTATGGGTGAGTTTTGGTTAATAAATGTTTTTAATAGGGACTCCGCTGCAACTTTAGGATACCGAGAACTAAAAGCAATCTGATCTTGCCTCCTGCATCTTTTGCTTTATGGCAGCATAAAACTAAATTCCACCTCTTTAAACGCGACATTACGAGATGATACCGTGCTTTCATCTCAGATGCTGATGTCCTCTTCAAAGTGCTGAACTTCAAGGCACCTAAACGACCTTGAGCTTCATGAAAACTCCTTCATTTCCAGATGAGTAGGCCTGAAAGAGGCCTCATTGTGGTTTGACCCAAGCGCTGTGGACGGCCCTGGTAACGATTCAAATACAGGTTCATTTCGGAGTAAAATCAGAATTTGTCTGAACACAACCGGGTTAAAAAACCTTTGTGGGGTTGCAGCGATAATTAAAAATAATCTACCATCAATATGACATGTTCCACACTGAGTGAGGTCTGGAACAAAATGTGAAAAAAAAATCCTTTTGAGGGTTCCAAGTGCTTGCTGCGTCCCCCATGACCAGCTTTCTTCTCTTAGTTAAATTAGTTATATTAGAGGGATCTTGTGTTTGGCATCAGGGAGTCATTCCCCACACTGTGATGCATGTGCCAGTTTAGCCAAGGTCCTCTGCTGCCTCTGCATTCAAGCCCAGTTGGGCAGGATTTGCAGCCTGGCTTTGCTCCCAGCTTGGCCAGCAGATGACAAAGGGTTACCAGGGATGGACCATAGACTGAAGAGAGAGGAAAATGGACATTTGAAAGAGAAGAGGAAGACAAGGACAGCCCCACAAAAAAGGAAAAAAAATAATTATAATATCAATCAGGAGGTAGCAAAAGAATCTGTGTGAATCATTTTTAAAGCATACAAAACTCATTTGTTTGTTTTCCAAATCCTCACGCATCAAGATAGAGCTGGTATCAGATGGTAACAGGGTCAAAAATCTAGAAAAAAAAAGACTGATACTGGTTTTAAAAAGGTTTTTTTTTAAAAAAAAAAAAGCAGAGATGTGACAGCCCATGAACACATATTCACATTACAGTAAAAACACTCATACAGTACTTGTAGGCTGTGTGTGTGTGTGTGTGTGTGTGTGTGTGTGTGTGTGTGTGTGTGTGTGTGTGTGTGTGAAGTTGAAAGCAGCACTTATGGCACGATAATTAACTTGGACTGCATGGCTGTCGGCACGCTCCCTCCCGCCTCTCATTAATCACAGACACTGCTTGCCTTTCTAACTCTTGGATGAACCATCCCGAGAACGTGGTCAGAAGTCTCCACCAACTTTTTGTGCGTTCCCAGACTGACAGATGCTGACCATTTGGAGGAACCCAAACAGAAAAACAAACATGGACCCCTTCGTGTAGCGGCTCCTCTTTCTCATATAAACTCTTGAGCACCTCATTCTCCTCATCTCTTCAGCCGTACGTGAGAACGCCGCCGGGCTGGACGCAGATGACATCAGCGGGGCAGCTTCTGACAGAACATGTTAGTTCCCTGCTCCTGCACGCTGAGATGTTTTGCCCTCCAACACAACTGGCCGGATGATTGTGATTTCTCCACCATGGCAGCATGCATATGGCTGCACTTGGAGAGATTTGAACAGTGACAGCACGGAGGACGTTTGACCATGGCGACAGCGAGCGCTCAGGGCACTGAAATCACAACTCATGTTACCAGCGTGAGCAGAGATGGACTGTTGGAGCTACATGTTTAAAATCTGAGTGAATTGAAATGAATTGTTGGCTATAATCATTTGTTTCCTGTCCTATAAATTATATTTTTAAGTGTTAATTTTACTGTTAAAAGAATGATTACTTTGTAATGAAGGTTAAAGGAGGACAATAAACAACTTTGTATCCTCCTAATTTGAAACAAAAATGCTGAAATAAGCTGATTATCTAGTCTCCATTCTTATGATGGCTGTTGTTTTCTTTGGCATAACTCCTTAATTGACTGCCAGAATATTCAGGCTGTAGATACTGCTTAGCGACCGTCCTTCCTTTTACTCCTCGTTTCACACTTCTCCCGTTTCCACCTGCTATCTGATCTGCTCACTGGAGCATTCTCTGGCTGTAAGTGCTACTAGCACCAGGCCATTTGCAGATAGGCAGCCAGTCTCTGTGGGGACGCTAGCTTAGCTGGGCATCTTTTGCTTTTAACATGGGTCTGATGAAAGCAAACATTCATGGATTGCTTTAATATTTGACGTGATATTATGTGATCATTATTATTATGATTAATAGTAGTAGCAGTCGTCCTGGTGATGCCAGAGCAATGATCACATTCTGATAATTATAAAACATGACTGGACACGTGCACAAAGTGCACGTTTATTCCTGTGTGCAGGTTACCGCTTGAATGATCTCTTTCTAGTGTCCCCTCATATTTCATCTTTTCTCCACTGCCATCATTTCCCCCCTTTTCCCCCACTGCCATTCTACTGATCCTTTAATGACTTTGAATACATTTGAGAGCTGTTAATAAATCCACTCGAGTATATAAAATATTTGATCGTGATCTGTTTTAAATAGTGTCTAAATGCTGAATGCTCATTACCTCCTTAATTTGTTCGTGGAAAATAACCTTGATTATTTCAGCCATCGTTCCTACAATGATGTCTTTGATACCGTGATGTTGAATAGACTCTTAAGGAGGCCGAGTGTCCTCATTGTACGTGTGTGCGTGTGTGTGTGTGTGTGTGTGTGTGTGTGTGTGTGTGTGTGTGTGTGTGTGTGTGTGTGTGTGTGTGTGTGTGTGTGTGTGTGTGTGTGTGTGTGTGTGCGCATAGGTACATTCTAATTTTTTTTAATGCCCCCTTCACTTTATTGAAGATAAATGTCTTGATTTGGTGTGTGTGTCTGCTGGAAACGTCCTCAGTGCTCAGCAGGCAGCCGATCCATTAAAGTTGCAGTGAGGTTTTCGTGGGGTTTTTATTCAACCTGCGCTCATTTGGCTCTTCATCTCGCCACGTGACGAAGACACACACACCGTTAAATGAATGGTCCAGGTCCTCACTGCCTACAGAGTATATGGAGATGACTAGGTGTGGAGAAAAAAGGAGAATCACCGATTCCCCAGGCTCCTGCATAAATCAGAGTTGTGAGGGGAAACTTTTTCCTGTGTTTTTTAAAATGATTTTATTTCACTTTTTTTACCAAATGGTGTAAAATTAGAGCGATGATGAAAGGAAAATGTTTTGTTTAAACAGGAATGAGAGGAGGACAAAAGAAGCTTAGCAGGCTGCACGCATGCTTTTTTGATAAATACTTCACATGACTGTGTGTGTTCAGAGCCACAGTAGTTAACAGCACATACACAAGTTAGCTGACCTTATTATTTGCTGACTGTTGTTTTACACGGAGAATATAAACTAAAGCTAAAAGATTCCATCCATCCATCCATCCATCCATCCATCCATCCATCCATCCATCCATTATCTGGAAGCCCAGTCTTCTGCTCACAGTCCTGGTAGATCTCAAACGTTCATCTTCACCACAGTGCTGGCGTCACAGGGGATGGACATCTAAGCTACACTTATTTTCTGCTTCGGCAGCGGCTCACTCCCGACCTGGGGAGAGCAATCTAGCCTTCTCTGGCAGGGGATCACGCTGGAAAACAGACCAGCAAATTTTAAATAATTGATTTTGTAAATAAAACATTAAAGCATGTTCCACACTCGACTGAACACATGAAAGGTGCCTGCAATCAATAAAACTTTGTAAATGAAGAAACAGATACAAATGCTGCATTTCCATCTGTATTTGATCGTATTGATTGATCGCGTTGGTGGTTCTCTTGTGCAGTGATCGGATCACCTGAAGCGGAGGCAGACCTCCATGTGTAATTGTCAACCTGAATCCTGTGAGCCAGCTTGACTCACTTGCACGTTTGCACGTAAGACTCAACGTCCAATGAGCGTAATTAGTATCACCTTCACCCTGAGCTGCTGTGACCCACTTTGGGATCATGATCTGAGCCCCTCAGCTGTTATTGAGCTCCAGCAGGGGGTGGACACCACCACTTCCCTACTGACGTTTCTGGAGGTGAAGTGACAGTCGTGTCTTTGGGGGTCCTCACTCACCTCCACTGTTAACTGCATTGTGTTTGTCAGAATGTTGTGCATGTGAGTACTCACTCCAGACCTGTGTGTGTGTGTGTGTGTGTGTGTGTGTGTGTGTGTGTGTGTGTGTATCGGGGGGCAGTAGGTGTTGACACTGCTCCCTGTCAAAGGTGATTTGAGGCCAGTTCAGTCACTGTCAGGGCCAAGGCCGGCCGGGTTTGTTGGGGGGCCTGTGTTTATCAGCTCTGCTTGATCCTGTCATCCACCAGGCTCAGAGCGCAGAACAGGGGAGCGATCATCATCTCCTCCAGCAGGTAAAGAACATTGAAGTGACAGCAAAAGACCTCCAACTGTATGAACACACACACCCACACACAAAACAGGCTGCAATATGTGTTTTGGTGAGCATTTGGATGATTTCACACCTGAAAAGCTGCTTATATGTTCTTTAGATACATAGCAGGTAAAAGGGCAGCTTCTCTCTCAGTTGCTCTAGAACCAAAAAGCCTCTGAAACCAAAGCCAAAGCAAATTAGACCATCAATGCTCTGTGTGAGTTTGACACCTGCTGTTGTCGTTTGGACAAACCTGAAAAAGATCTAGAAGATCCAGCCTAAACAGGGAGTTTTTTAGTGTTGTTATATGAAACAGCACTGAGTTACTGATGTAATCCAGGAGTCGACATTTCTTCATGTGATTCTGCAGTGGAATTCTCTGCTTGACTTTACTCATTTGCCCAGGTTCCATCATCTGATCTGTGTTTCCCTTATGGGGAGATCAAAACCTGTCTGATAGTGTCTCCGTTTATTTATTCTAAATAAGTCTGATTAACATTGCAAAGAATGAGAGAGAGAATCTGAGGCGGTGGAGAGGAGGTCAGGATAATGACTGTGGACAGGTCCAGAGGAGTGGGGCCGCCACGCCTTGAGTCCCGCCACTAATAGGATTAAGACGGATGAGCTTCCCCCTGGAGGACTGGACACACCAGAGAGAGACGAAAGGAACGATGTCCCTGCATCAGCTGGCAACATACACCCGCAGGACTCTGTGTGTGTGTGTGTGTGTGTGTGTGTGTGTGTGTGTGTGTGTGTGTGTGTGTGTGTGTGTGTGTGTGTGTGTGTGTGTGTGTGTGTGTGTGCGTGTGTGTGCGTGAGTGCGTGCGTGCGTGCGTGTGGGCATGTGTGTGTATGTGTGTATGTCCTCACATTTACAACATACTGAAGTGAAGTTGCTGTTTGTGAAGTCAGGCCATTTTGCCGGGCTTCACTTCTTTAGAGGGCCTAGGCTAGAGTTAGAGTTAGAGTTAGAGTTAGAGTTAGAGTTAGAGTTAGGGTCAGGGTCAGGGTCAGGGTCAGGGTCAGGGATACGGTTGGGGAGCTTCTTGTCTTCAGTGGTTCTGAAGTCTGTTTTTCTTCATCTTTAAAACCACTAAAATCATGTTTCAGTTCCACACAAACAGAAAACAAGCCCCGACTCTGAAAGCGGGCACATTTGTTCCACTTCCTCGTTGTTTTTCAAAAACAACTCCTCTTAAGGACAACATGACTTGTGGTCGTCTATGTTAGAACACACATTCCCATGGGGGGGGACTCGGTCTGAAGACGCGTCGCCCTCTAGCTCAGAACTTAAGGAGCATATGTCGGGTGCTGTGCCTCCTTGTCCTCTGGGGCCCGTTGGACCGCGGCCCCTGCCTATGCATGAACGAAGCCGACCGGACAGCGCTGACGGATGGACCCCCGCAGCTGGGGACATGGCAGGCGTGGGGTGAGGGTGGGTGCGTGCGTGGGAATGGGGCTGCGTTCAGTCTTGGGTAATTAGAGGTAACGCGTTTTGTGCATCGGGGGAACGGACCTCGGGTGAGTTGGACTCTCCTAATCCAGTATTGCTGGGCGTTGCTCCAGGTGGCTTCATGTCGCCACGCTGAACCTGAGCGTGTGGTGATGTGACAGGTTGGGGTGTGCGAGAGGCGCCTTTGCACAAGCGCATGTGTCTGCAAATGCTTGTGATGTGCAGTAATTGCTGCCCTTTCGCTTGACTGTTACAGATTGTCTACAGAGGCGCAACACAGTTCAGTTCCACGCTTCCTTTCCAAACTTTCCCTGCTACTTCAGGGCCCAGTCAGGCCTGCGGGACTCAGACACTCCTACTCTGTTTTTGGGGGCTCTGACATGTTCCAGCAGGCAGGATGGGGTTTTTTTCTGACTTGTCTGACTTCCTGTGGTGAACACATTTGCTGCAGTGTTTCAGCAATCGACACCTTCACACGAGCTCCTTCTCTCCTTCAAATTTGTACCTTATGGCAAATTTTATTCTTAGAGGTGTGATGAGTTTGCGTGTAAACACAAATAACCAGCCAATGGCGCTTTTTCCATAAAAGTGATATAAATCTGTATCTGTACTGTATCTGTGACCCGACTGTTCTGATTTTCTTCAAATTCAAGAAAAAAAAAAACATATTTTCTCTATCATGACAGACAATCGATACAACCAAGTATCGCATTTGTTTGAGTTTCATCTGCTGTGAAACCATTTTGGGTTTTGTATATGATATAAAAGTGAAGGCCACGCTGCCGTTGTAACACCATATTAATTGATGTAGAAATCGATGAAGATGTCCATCCAGTAAAACTGAATGTAAATGTGAGTTGCGGTGTGTTTAATTATTCAGTTTTTCAGCCCATAAACCTAATTATCATGATGTCGCTCAAGGCGAAACATTGGGAGGAATGTCAAGTAATCGGCATTGCAGAGCCATTCATATTGTTATCATACGCTTTTACCTATAAACAGAGGATTAAATACGTCCACATGTTGGGGATTAATGTGTTTTCGTGCATCGTGGACGTGAGCGATGAGGCGTGCGGCCTTAAACTTGGACTTTCACGCCTCCTCGGAACGCAAGAAAGTCTTCGCTCTCTCGTCATGCATGCTGAGGGTAAACGGCCTGTTCTCTGTTAATATCAATTATTCCAGTGCACCATTTCTGTAATGTTTCATACCAAAAAAACAAAAAAAGAAAGGCGTTTGACAAAGTGAGTACTCTTAGCGCACGCTTCTTTATATAGCTATATCCTTGTACAGGAAGTGTAGTAATTACATGTTTATGTAATTAGGTCAATAATTCAAAGGAATAAGCTGGTGTGTTTGCCATTAGTAATAAAACAGCCCTTTGTGGCCCATATATGTCACACAGAATGCAGCTCTTTCATTAGTTAACACGCAAATAGCCGTATCTTTGCTCCAGCAGTGCATAACGAATGCACGTCACACACATTTAACACACGCCGCTAACATGTACACCTGCACGTGCAAAATATGACATGGAGTGATAAAATGAACTTGTTCACACCTTATTCTCCACTGGCAAAGGCAGAAACACACTTACATGCTTCTCAACAGCCCACCACACACACACATTTACACATTCATCAGTTAAAAAAAATAGGACGGAAAACTAAAACCAAAATTTTATATTCAGACACACACACACACACACACACACACACACAGCCACACACACACACATCTTGAATACACGCTCACAAAGCACGGAGGATTGTAACTACTACCTCACTCACACATGCTATCACACTTTACCCTCCACTGGCACCACAGCACGCGCACGCGCACACACACACGCATGTGCAAGCACAATCGCAGCTCCTTGCACTTCTTTAGAAGGTATTTTCTCTTTCTCTGCCTCATCAGGCCCTGTAGCAGAGGGCAGGCAGTAGCTAATAATAGGTATTGACTGGTTCAACGTGGGATGAGCAAGGTTCAACCATTGGATCTCCAAATGCGCCCGGGGGTCACTCTCACAGCGAACACGTCTCCCAGGACCCGGCGGAAAGAGGAGGCATTTTAAACTTTCATGACTTCTCTGAAATCGCGGCTGTTTCGCCTTTCAGGCCTTAACTCTTTGTACTCAAAGCACTTGGCCCGATCAATATCCCAGAAGAAGAGGAGAGAGAGGGAAAGAGAGAGACGAGAGAGAGAGAGAGAGAGAGAGAGAGAGAGAGAGAGAGAGGTGAAAAGGAGGAGATGAAATCCAGACATCTTTATTTCAGCGGCTAAAACCAGAATCCGCACAACTCAGGGTTTGTGTGGTCACTGCTGCTGTGGACTTTTATGTTCAGGTTACACACACACACACACACACACACACACACGCACACACACACACACACACACACACACACACACAGAGTGATACAGCTCCATGTGCCCTGTACATAGATCCTAAGGGCTAATTCCAGTTTGATAGTTTCTAAAAGTCGAGGAAACACTTCAGCGACCAGTATGAATCAGATCAGTGGGAAATGTTTTAAAATAGAAAAAAAATAAAAATAATAAATATAAAAATAAAATAAAAAAATACTGAACACATCCGAAATGAAAAGAGGCCTCTTTGCTGTTAACACAGAGGTTGTTTATGTCCATTATAGCCCGGGGCCGATCACAAGGGCTCGGCTGGTTGGTTCACATTCTGCTTCTTCTTTTCTCTCCTTCTGCTGTCTGTGAGCAAATCCAACAATCTGTCCTTTTGTAACATCTCCTACACGAGCACTGGATGTGTGCACCGTGTCTTCTGACACTTGTCTGTGCTCCTGAGGGCCTAGATGTGCAACTTTATTTTGTTGTCTTCTGAAAGCGTTTTCAAATGCAGTACTTCATGCTTAACTGGCTTGCAGTGAATTGATAGAATTCTGCTGGTTTTTCTGGTCATTTTTAGAGTTTTTTTCTTTCCAACTTTGTGGTTTTAAATTCATGTTTTCACTTTGTTTCTTCTCCTCATAGCTTTTAGTTGTGTGCTGTGATAGTTAAACCCTCCGATAA
>BJFM01001682.1:122915-151543 GCA_016586285.1 Arothron firmamentum
GTGTGTGTGTGTGTGTGTGTGTGTGTGTGTGTGTGTGTGTGTGCGTGCGCGCGGCCTGGGTCTCATGACAGATCAGGGCATTCAGGCCAGTGACATTCTTCCAGAGCCACAGATGCATCATGGGCCAGCGGTGTGAAAAATGCCGGACGGCCTGATCCACTCAGCCGCAGATGAATGGAGCGCTCGGTGCGCTCATCCGGAGATGAATGTAGCGATATGTCTTGTCAGCGGAGGTCGACCGAGAGGTTACAGTATCCACACACACCGTGTGTGTGTGTGTGTGTGGGTGTGTGTACAGTACACAAAATCATAAATTCAAGAACAGATGATCTCGTCAAACACAAATGTTTACCTTTTAGATGTTAAGAGGTCAGATGTCGATCAAGGCATTTTTCAATCGAGTATCTGAAGTAAACATCGGTTTGGTTTCATAAATATGGTGCAGAAGTTCTCAGCCCGAGTCACCACGGAACTAAAGAGAGCGCTGTGAGGCAGAGTCAAGGCCTCCTGCAGTTCATCGTTTTAAATATTTATACAACCTTTGAAAGACTCTATTCTAATTGACATGCATTAATCACTGTGGTGGTTTGGCGAGTTTCCCAGCATGCACTTTAGCACACGAAAACCAAAAAAGGAAATTAAAAAAAACCTTTGTCAAATGGGAGATTGAAAGAAATTTGCATTTTTTCAATTTGTTTTCAAAAAATTAAATCTCAAGATTGATGAACACCAAAAAGGTTTTGCAGCAACACCAAGGAAACGATAAACTCAAATCAAAATTTGCAGCTTTGCTTTGCGGTAAAATGTGTCTGTGTGACCTGCAGTCCAGGTTGTAATCAACAATCCCACAGAGGAGCAGCAGCAAATCATAAATCCTGAAATTAAACTAAAATCTGCTCGACACAGTTCAGCATTTTCAGGTAATCACTCAGACACTTTTGTCTGCTTCCTTTAACAGGAGGAACCCTGAAGTAGGACCAGGCCTTCCTGCAGAGAGGCTACAGTGGATGTCAGAAAGCAAACAAACCTTGGCTGACAGGACTTTCATTTAATACAGTTAATCTCAAATCGGTTGATTAGGAGCTCCTGTTTGATTTAATTTTAGATGCAATGTAGAGCAAACACTGGCTTGATTATCTGAAACATTTTTGAGGAGGAATAGACAGCAACACGGGCTCAGACCCACATTGCAGCCCCATCAACCACTGAACTGTCCCCTCAGTTTCTCTCTCTCTCTCTCTCTCTCTCTCTCTCTCTCTCTCTCTCTCTCTCTCTCTCTCTCTCTCTCTCTCTCTCTCTCTCTCTCTCTCACACACACACACACACCCTCTGTCTCTCTCATCCTCACAGTGACACATGTGTGAACCGTCAGCGCATCTCCTCAGCCATCAGCCCGGAGCTCCGGCACCCTGAGCGGCGGCTCTGACACGACTATATGTTTTTCCACCTGACCTTTTGCCGTCCTTTCTGCCACAGCCCGTAAACCATAAGCTGATATATGAAGGCAATTTTTAGTGGTGCCACTTGTGTCTGAGTGATTGCGTACACTTTACATTTGGGGGCTTCTGCCACCTCCTCCTTCAGATGTCTTTATTTGGATAGAGGGTGTTGGTTGGGATGGGTGGGGGTGGAGGGCAGACAGGATGAAAGGATGGGTGGACATGAAGCCAGATACACACATCCATCTCCTCACAGGGCACCGAGCGTTCCCCTGTCTGGACATACCTCAGGGATTTTTGGAACAAAAGACTTGACTAATCCAGTATTTTTCAAACATTGTTACTTCAGAGAGACTAGCAACTTCAAGTTTTTGTTTTCATTCTTGGAATTATTAGAATATAATTTTACCAAAATGTACATCCAAATACAAATCTGTGATGTCATTAATGTTGTGGTGCGTCAGATCCCCCTTGTTAGCATTTTCATATTTGAAAAGGTGAAAATGTGGACCTTTAGGCCCTCATTCACGACAGCAGATTGAGCTCGTTAGCTTGTTAGCACAAACTTATGGTATGGGAGTGGTATGGCATCGGGCCATGTTATATTACCAGAGAGCAATGACACTTGTTAGCTTATTAGCATAAACCTCTATTACACAGATGAGGGGGCTTGTGGAGCATGAGACCATGTTGCAGTAATGTAAGAGGTTTGTTAGCTGGTTAGCATACCAAACAGGCAGAGAGAATTATGGCCTGTTTAAGAGCATTGGAATGCATCGCTACAGTGTTAGCAACGTGTGCACACGTGTGTTTTGCAATTTTCAATTATGGCTGCTCATTGTCATGTTATAAATGGCCGGGTCAGCTGGCTGCAATTCTGCCTTTGATGGCGTGTTGATGTCCCTACAAAGGGATCATTAGAGGAGAGTTTGCTAGGCCGAGTCTCTTTATCAGGCTTTTGGAACAACTCAATAGAATAGAACAATGCCCACAAAGAAAACTAAATATGCCAAACCATAAAAGAATTACACACTTCCTCTTGATCTGAATATTCAGTCCTACATCTGCTGTGACCCAAGAAGAAATCACATTAAAAAAAATATTATCTCTAAATTGATATTTTGGCTCCATCTTTTTTTTGTTTTCCTCTGCCTTTCATGCTTTAGTCCTGGATAATATCTTTGAGTGCCAGAGGCTAGCATCATGTTCCTCTCATCTCATTTTCAGGCTCCGAGCATCCTTTTCCTTCCAGGTTTTGCGTTTGTGCCAAACTCTTAGCGAAGGAGAAAAAAAGCTACTCCAGCTCTAATTCTATGTCAAACCAAGAAAGTTTTGTGCATACAGTGTGTAGCTGTATCGCTCTAATAAACACTTATTGTTACGTCCTTGCTTGCTAGCTTCAGTACCACAGAAAGACACATTACGCTGATTGTTTTGTAATTCATTGTTGGCAAAATGTCTGCTTTCAAAAATACTAATAATACGATAAAGGACACAGATGTAACGCAAGTGTCCACTGGTCAGAAACTCACACTGGCGTTGAAATTCAAAGTCCAACTGTCCCCAGAATGGACACACACACTTTTACAACAATTTTCAATTATTAACGAATGCAGCACGTGCCACCTGACTACAGTGGGAATTTATAAATCTCCATGGAGACAGATAGCATAATGCAGATGTCTTAATGAAAACTTCATTAAGATGGAGGATAATTACTGTGTCCCTCACGCTCGCAGTGTTTTTAAATAATTGAGGCGCTCAACTTTTGATGTGTTTATACCGGAATAATTTCATCATACAGACTTCATCTGTGATGAACTGAGTGTGTGTGTTTGTGTGTGTAATATGAAAATGTGGTCATATTTTATGAATGAATACCTGTGCCTTCTTAAAATGTTTTTAGGTCATTGATGACGTTATGGGGCCATCTTTATTTTGGCTGAGAACACTTTCTGGACCTTGTTTAATACCACATCTGAGGAACAGCAGCACATTTGGGACTTTGCTCCTCATCCTCGTCCTGAAATATTCAACTTTCATGACTCTTTTTTTTTAGTTAGTTGATGAAATAATAACCACTCAACGTGCACCGTTCTGCGTTCGAGAGTCGATTGACGTGGGAGGAGAAAATCAAAATCAGAGATGTGCTGATTAAATAGAGTTAATATTTATGGGTGCTTCCCCGGCACAAACGCGCAAGTTCAAATATTCCGCAAACAGGAACAAACCTTTTTTTTTATTTTATCCTCCTCCATATGTTGTGTGTGCGTTTCTGTGTCAAGGGGCAGCGAGGTCACAGCTGTTGGAGGGGGGCCAACGTCATGCGGATGTTCACTCGCCTCCAGGTTACTGTGCCTCTCACACTACCGGGTCGAAGCTCAACACTCGCTCAAAGCCTTCACCTGACTCCAAACACACACACACACACATGCTCGCACTGATCCACACGTGAACATGCTCACTCACTTTTTTTTCCTCTCACTTTCTTTCTGAACCTGGAGTTTCAGTAGAATGGAAAAGAGTGGAATTCAGGTAATGGCGTGAAGCCGCGTCACAGCCCGTGTTCATCCGCAGCTTTATTTCACCATCGTCATCCACATTAGGAGACCACATTTCTTTGAGCTTCTGCAGGAGACTGTAAAATGTTGAGACTGAATCAGGATAAAGGGATGCTGATGTGCAGGAGTTGCAGGACTGCGTGTGCGTGTGCGTGTGCGTGTGCGTGTGCGTGTGTGTGTGTGTGTGTGTGTGTGTGTGTGTGTGTGTGTGTGTGTGTGTGTGTGTGTGGTGCATAATTGCCTGGAGACTGTGGAGAAATAAACCTTAATGGTCAGTAATCCAAGCCTGTAGAGGGCCTCTCCACACTGCTCCAGTGAGTCCCAGTAATGGGCTTCCAGCTCCATCGCTTACATATGCAGAGATGGTTCTCCATTAAAGCAGGTTTGAGAAAAATAGGTGGATGTTAAAAAAGAAATGGGTTTGGTGTTGGTTGGCAGCCGCTCTCACCGATGTCCTTATGAATTCTAGCCAGGCTGAGAGAAACAAGGCTGGCATCATGAAGAAACGTGACCTTTTTTTTAATAATATTATGTTCCTAACATTTTTGCTTTGATTTTCTCAGTGTTTATATAAAATAGCAAAGCCCTATTTTTTTATTTTTTTTTCCGGTATGACCTCTAATCAAACTCTTTGGTTGTTTTATTTTAAAACAAAGAGATAAATGACGATTACTATCATGTCAATAAAAAAGGCAAATGCTTGAACTTTTTCGGGGCTGATGGCACCACAATCATCTCAGCACCACCGTCCTCATCCTACTCACCTTCCTCATCCTCCAGATGATCAGAGATAAAGTCTCGGTAGAGGAAGCAATGGCACATATGTACAGTTTGCACCACACACACACACACTGTACACTTGAAAGCCCTGAAGGTGTTTGACTTCAGTTCCAAACAGCTCATCGGCCACTTTGCACGAATGAAAGACTTCCTCATTAAACGTGTCTGTGTCATTCTCCTTCAAAGCTCTATGAAAAGCGTTAATCCATCATGGATATCAGCGGCTGCATGCTCTTGCCATATGGACGCGGGGACACTTAGGAGATGCATCACTTTGTGATGTTTATTTCAAGTGTGTTACTCAGGGAGGGCCATTAAAAGGGTTCTTCTTTTCTGTGCATGCACTAAGTCTTGAAGTTCAAGGACGTGCGTGGCCTGATGCGCAAGAATGGATTCACCTGAATTGCAAGATAAAATGCTTCGTATTTCATTATTGCTCCTCTAAGTGTCTGGACCCAAATAGGAAAGATGAGTTTGTGTGATACCAGTATGAGAATGTGAGTGCCTTCATTTTCCTCTGGTGTTTGTGTCAGCATGAACTTGTGACTTCAGATGTGCGTGTTTGATGCATGTGACATATTTGTTTCTGTATTTGTGTGCTACCTTTGTTTGGGCAGCACGTATGGTGGATACACACACACACGCACGCACACACACACACACAGTACGTCGGCAGTAATAGATATCCAATAGCTGCAAGCTGTGGAAGGGTCTTGCTACATCTGTCAGCGCCGCCTGGCAAAGGCAGAGCAAGTTCAGACGCTATCGCCACAAACGGCTGCATCAAAAGATTTAGTGTCCCCACCATCCTTCCCACCCCGAGGTGGGCCGCGTAGCGCAGCCTGCCGGGCAGCACAACAAGGAGGAGGGGGCGTGGAAGAAATACGGCAGGCACGGGACAGATAAGAGAGAAGCGACGGCAATATCAGCCAGAGGGTTTGAGGTGGAGGACAAGGGGAGAGCACAAAGAGAGGAGGTGGAAGGAGGAAATGAAGAGGCAGAACGACTCCTCTTTCAGATTTGGAGAGTAGAACTTCAGATCCGAACTTTTCATTTGCATTCTTTACATTCACAAGGTCAAGGCTTAAATTTGACCATCTATTCCTCAGTAGGATGCAAGCTAAGCTAAGCTAAAGATAAGCTAAACTTAATGGAAAAAAGATTGCTTCTTATTTTCGGACAGTTTTCCCTAAGAGCTGGAATAAACTTTTCATCAAATTAAAACAAGAGTTTCGAGAAGAGGCGCAGATGAACAAGTCACCCACCATGACAAAGACAATCAGCGTCCCAAAATACACAGATTAAACAAGAGAATTTACATGGAAGCGCGCGTGCCGTCATCAGGGTCCGAGTGAAATTATAATCACACAACAATAAAGCTGTCAGCGGTGACAACAGTCGGCTGTGATTGACGAGCTGCTCAATTCCAAAAGAATAAAACAAGTCATTTTAATTTATGATGAAAACAGTGAACAGTTTGGACGTTTCTTTGATTTAATGTGATAACAAAGCATCAGAGCGGGATTGTTCAAACGTCGATTAATTTGCTTTTTTTTTTGCTTACAATCAAGCCCTGTCTGTCAAACATCTACACCTTTCGGTTCCACCCCCCCACCCCCCCCACCCCCCCAGAGGGGGGGAGAGAGAGTTCTCTTCCCTCCCTGTAGATCAGCTGCTAATCACAACTCTCCTGAGACCCCTCCATCCCCACCCTATACCCCCTAAATCCTACACACACATACTGCAAATATGTGCACGCACACACAAACACACACACACACACACACACACACACATCCCCGTTGCTGAGTCCTCTGCTCTTGAATAACCTCACCGGGGGCTAGTGATGGGGGGAGAGGTTGTGTTGTGGGGGGAGGCAAAATAACCAGTCTTATTTAGAGGAGGTGTGTGTGTGTGTGTGTGTGTGTGTGTGTGTGTGTGTGTGTGTGTGTGTGTGTGTGTGTGTGTGTGTGTGTGTGTCTTTTGAAGCCTTCCTGGCTTGACTGTCACACAGCTATGGGGCGGTCGGCTTGTCGAGGATTTCTGTTGGGTGTGTGTGTGTGTGTGTGTGTGTGTGTGTGTGTGTGTGTGAGAGAGAGAGAGAGAGACCCTCCCACAGAGAGAGAGGGGGAGAGAGAGGAAGCGGTAGCCCTGATTAAATGCTGAAGCCGTCATGCCTGCGAGCCAGCCAGGAGATTAATATCGGCGTAACCTGTTACTTAATTCATTATGGGGATACAGGCTAATTTGATTTGATATTATTTTAATAAAGTTCTGTGATATCCAAGATTGTTTCAGGCTATCAAAATAATTTTCCAGTTATTACAGTTCGTCAGGCAGGTCCCTTTGATAGCAGTGGTTGGCCAGGCCTGTCCTGAATACATTACAGCCCTCTGCACAGGCACACACACACACACACACACTCTCTCTTCCTCCATTTTTTTTTATTGAATCACACACATTGAACTCTTCTATTGAGTCTCTTTATTGTTTAAGTTGCTCCTTTAGGTCGCCCGTACCCAGCAGTGCACGGCGGTCCAAATTAAAACTGTCACTGCTACATTCAGGTACTGATGCTGAGGGGAAGATAACCAGAAATCACAAGCGCCGTCTGTGGTTATGGTGGCTTCACCTACACCGGTGCTGTCCTGGCACTGGGCAGGAGTCCAGAGAACCCTCACAGATCCACAGGATGGGATGGAAAACCCAGGAGTGCTGTTAAAGCCTGGTGGTTGAGAAAAGCGCATGCCAGGAAGACTGGGCTGTGCCAATGGTTACCGAGCACTGAGGATGAAGAACCTTCTTCCACGGAATAGCCGACAGTATTAGCTTCTATCGTATCACCTTTTAGGCAGATATTATCTAACCTTTGCCCAATGAAATACCTTCATGGCTGGTGCACGCCAACCCTCGTTCCTGCATGGAATGTGTATATGTTGGAGGGCGTGGCCTAGAACAGGACTGTGCATCATAGATGGTCACCATAGAGTCCTACAGATCATTTACCTCTCCTCTACCCATACCATACCTCGCTTCACATCTGGCCCAACTCACATTGAGTCTGACTGGGTTTCCTGCAAACCCAAAACAAAGCAAAATTGGTGTAACCTCCCTGTTAAAAGTCTCTCCATATATAATCTTCCAGCATAAATATTATACACTTTAGCTGATCTTAGCGTGTCCCTTTAATCACAGCTTTCTCTTTTGCTCCTTTACTTTGTGCTTCTTTCTCCCATCACCAGTGTCATCCATTCATTATTAAAGCTCTCCCTGCCTTGTCTCTCCGGTACTCTGCTCTTTTAGAAACTCTTGTATCAGCTGCTCCGGGCCATAGAAGGACGACAGAAAGAGGGGAAAAAAATAAAATGAAGACATGTTCAGCTCTTTGCAGGGGGGCGTGTAAGTCGCCTGTCAGCCTGTAATCACTGTGTCCGCGTCCGTGTATGCTAATTCATCTCTCCATACTGCTGACTAGGACATGTAATATAAATGAAGTTTGTTGGACCGCACAAGGACTGACTTGAATAAAAGATCAGGGTCCTGAAGAGATTCCAGGCTGTTATTAGCCATGTGGAACTTAGTAACCATACCGCCAGACCTAATGGGGTAATAAAGGTCTTTTAACATGGAAATTGGCATCAATATCCCTGTCAGAGAGGGATTAGCATGATGGCGGCAACAGTGTATGACTTGGGATAAAAATATGTGGTGATGCATTGGAAGTGGATCAAAGGTACTCTAAATCTTGTTGACAATATACAGATTCATTTCTGTGCAATGAGGCTGAATGCTGTTTGAACCCCGGAGATAGGAGCTGTTGAAGATGAACGCAGTGGAGACTATAATTTTCACAAGGCCACGTTACTGTTGATTCACACATGTTGTAGATAATTAGTAGAAATGAAGCAACGCATGGATCCCTTCCAGAAGGTTACCTGCTTTTGTTTTTTAAATCTACTCCCAGCTACATATGGATACAACAGGCTGTATCTTCAACCCTCAGACATGTAAATCTCAGAAGTTCCCCTCAGATCTGCAGGTTTCCACCATTCTTATCCAAAGGGGCACCTAGTTAAAAAAAAAAAAAAAAAAGCAAAATAAAACAACAACAACAAAACACTAACTGACAAGAGTGTCTGTACTTTAGGAGCCTTCATATTTATGTCTTTACCATCATTTATTGAAACAAGTGGTTAAATTTTGCTACCTTCTGGGTCATATTTCAAATTGATAGCAGCGTGTCAGTGAAAGCACAGCTGTCCTCTGCGTTAACTGATGTTTCTTTTGACCCATCCATCCTCTCTCTCACCTCCTCTTCCTCACTGGGAGACAGTACCTTTTAATTCCAACTAAAACAGCTGTTTCCCTTCACAAAAATTGTAGTTATAATTGCATGTACACAGGTGTTCTACTGTAGTGCAAATACAGTCTATGGTGCCAGGAGGCATGTTTAAGATTAAGAATTAATGACTTTCTGGGCTGTTTCAGGTCAGAGCTTTATTCTCCTCTGTGGATATTTAGGAAAATGTGGAAGCATTTTGCGCTCATATTTTTAAAATTCCAGACATTAAATCCCTAACATTTGTGAGAAAAGGCTTTTTTTGCCTCTACGTGCTCATGCAGACATATGTCACTTCCTGTGCAGAGCCCCTGCAGTTAAAAAGAATTAGAAGATGTAATTAGTTACTGGTTCAGTCTCATTTTAGATCTTGGCTGATCTGAGGGAAGCCCAGACCGTCCTCTTCCAGGCTACCTTCTCAGGCTCCACTAAAAGTGCACTTCTGGCTTACAGATCATTCTTCATGCACCTTTACTGTGGTGATGATGGTTCAACACCAAAAACCTGAATTTGGTTTCATTCTGTTTTATGACCTCCTGCCATTTTTTTTTAAATTCTTCAGTATAGGCCACATAACTGAGTTTCAAGGAAAAATGTTTGCATTACCTGCTCCATGGGGTCACTGAGCTTTTTCAATACAGTCTTTTATCTTATATATATATAAATAAATAAAAAAAACTCTCATTCTGACTGTCAGTTTCTGTCACGACTTTCTGGATTTTACCTAAAAAGTCTGCTGCTGCTGCTGCTTTGTCCATTTTCAGAGGTGAAGTCTGAATTCAGGCATATTCAACCCAGTTAGAGGCGCAAATGATTTTATCCTGTGAATTCAGCACAACTTTGCAAGAGATGAAGGATCTACTCTTGTGATATAAAATCGGAATGGATACAAATCCATGTTTTTCAGGGGGAGGGGGGTTATTTTTTGTAAAAGGCAATTAGCTGAAAATGGATCTTGCTTTTGTCTCCACCAGATAAAAGTTCCAACTTGTTCTGTGAAGTGCTGATCTGTTGGGAAAATGGAGGCTTGAAAAGAAAATACCTCATTTGCATACCTTGATGAAGGGATCACAGCAACACAAACTGTTTTGTTTTGCAACGGTGCTCATTATTCAGACCATTATTGCAGATATAAACATTTTAGGCAACGCCTGATGTTTTATTAGAAGTGTAACTGCTACTAGACGTGACACCTGACATTCTTTAGCATACTTGACAGAAATCTGTTGGAAAAAAATATGAACTCTCATTCTTGCCACTCCATTAGACACCAACATGTGAGTTGATATAAGAAAAAACCACAGTTCTCCCTGTGTAGTAGTAAAATACACCCATTTTCCCCCTCTGTGCTTGAAAGGATAGACCATAAACTTGGTTTACACATGCTGTAAGATGTTCTTATCCTTTTACAGGGTTCAGGAAATATTTTTAGTCTATATTTTTCTGTATTTCCATCTGTCTCCTCTGTTGTTTCCTCTTGTTTGTGCGTCATTTTATTTGGTTAAAACCTGAATAGCACAGAAATAATCACAATCACAGAGACTGAATCGTAAGACCTGTGTGGTTTAGGGGGGTAACTTCCTTCTCTGTTCATGATGACTGTCTCCGTGGTCCGGGAAGAATATAACAATTGGATCTACAAGCCAAACCACCCTGGGCTCTTAAAAAACATCCTTATTTTAAAATATGTGCTGACCCTCTACCTCAGGACTGTACTGTGATTACTGTTTGTTTCATTATTGTATACAATATCCTTGAATTGCTCTGAGAAAATCCAGCCTTCATATAGGTATTGATTCATTTCTTTTTCTTTCATTCTTTCCTGTGGATTCTTTATTTGGAGAACTTTGCTAAACTAAGGCAGCTCTCTCTCCTCTGTTTATTGTCCAAAGCTGAAAGTGTGGAAAAATAGCAACTAAAGACATCCACCAAAAATATCCATATAGTTTTCATAAAATATATATTAAACATTGTCTCATTTGCATTTGGAGCTAACGCTGCACATTAAGTGCCAAACCATTTCTCTATTGTTGTCTCTCCTTTATCCCTTGTGCTTGTGACAGACATCGTGAATGCAGCATCCTGTTGAGTGTAACTGCCCATCAGTGGAGGCGTTAGCCCCTTAGAAACAGCAGCCGTCGCTGGCCGACACACTAACCCCTCATTTTAATGGGGCACAGTTGTGCCACATTACGGCAACATCAGAGCAGCTGGAGATGATCACAGCCATTTTACAGTGTTGTGTTAAAGTGTTGTGCAGCATGTGTCAGACTTGATGCGCCGCTGCATAAAGAATACACATGGAGGTTATTTTAAAGTAAAGTTTTGCCCATATCTAGAAAATTATTTGAATTGTACCTTTAATTGTAAAATACCTTAGCCCCACAATGAGCGACTTGCTCAGGATGTTGCCTACCTCTCTCAAGGATGATGGATACATAGATGGATGGATGGATGGATGGATGTTTTAAGATGCCTCTGGGATTGTCTGCCACACCCTCACTAAGTTGCTCCCCAGCATTTCGCTCCTCATTCAGTTTGTATGGTTCTTCCCCTCCAGATGCAGATGCAGTCTCGACTGCACTTTCTTCTGTGGTCTTTCCTCCAGCTGTGTGCATCATCCCACCAAATCACAGGGGACTGCTGCAAAGTTCCTTGAAAGCTGCCACTTTCACACTAGAGGTGATGCTGGTGTTAAAGAAGCATCAGACAATGGCAAGTCGAGCCCTCGATCAATGATTATGCAAACACAGGCGTGATCAATACTTGAAAATATAACATGAGGACAAATGATAATATAGAGAGCACAGAGTTTTTCTCCAGCCAGATGAAGGTGTTTGAATAGTAAAGAGTCCCCTTGGCTTTTATGTGATGGGTTCGTGCATTTTAGTTGGCACACAGTTCAATATCTGAACAGAGAAAAAAAAGTTTTAAAAATTATTTTGCTCGGAGTGATAGTGGTAGTAATAAAGAAGTTATTGACCAAATGATATTGATCGACAGCTCCTCGGGCAAAACGAGCCGACCTTGGTCTCCCTCTGTGCCTTGCCCTCCCCCAGCTCGCCTCAGCTCCACTCTCCTCCCCGGAATTCAATAATATATTATTTTACACAGTTTAAAGTCGGACAACAAATAGCTCCACAGCGCAAGGTGAAGAATTACTGGTAAATTTTTCATGGCTATTTGCCTGTAGGAATTTTGGCAAGGGTGCATGTGAGGGTGATTAAAATCAAGACTCAAGTCAAAACTTGATTGTGAATTTAAGAGCAGTGATGGCAAAGACAAAGAAAATGAAAGGCGAAGAGAAAGAGAGTGAGAGAGAGAGAGAGAGAAAGAAAGGTTAGTCGGAGAAAGAAGAAACCAGAGGCTATGTATTCCTTCCTCTGTGCTGCATGAAGCAGATAATGACCTTGAAGTCTTTACGAAGGAGAGGCAGCGGTAACTACATCCAAGCTCTGTCCCCTGGTCTCCTCACACAATCAAAGCAGAGAAACAAAGGCCACTGAAGGAGGAAATGTAACATTACACCCTTTAAAACACAGTATTTGTAAAAAAATAATAATAATAATAATAATTTAAAAAAAAACACTGCTTTGGATTGATGACCAGGAGCTCTTTCTTTCTGTCAGTTCTTAATGTGACTTCTGCTTTATATTTCCAATTTTCTTTGCACAAATGACATGAAAACTTACCCTGTAAATATTCCATCCTCACTCAATGCTCTTATCAGACAGAATGAGTCGAACACAAACACAAATGTTCTCATCACTGATGTACCAACATTACGTCTTGGATAATATATGGAGTTCTGTTGCGCTGTTGTCTTACAGCAAGAAGGTTCCACATATGTGAGCCCTGCTACGACTTGTGGTTTGATTTGATTTGGAAAACTTTAATGTCTCCAAAGGGCAATTTGGTTGTAAAACTTACATTCCGAAAGTGTTTCTCTCACACAGCCCAAAAAAATCAAAACCCCCTGTATGATGAAACTACAGATAATTATCTGTAGTTAGTTCATTTATGGAGTGAATTTCATTAGCGTATTGTCAGAATGGTCGCTGCCCTCTAGGATCTTGTTTTTTCACCACATTCTTCAGCTGTAGACGGATTCAATAAAACAAGAATAAAACATTTTAAAAAGCTTTGTGTAAACATTAAAAAACCTAAAACAACCTCGAGTTTTGTACTCAGCAGCCAGTTTGTCGTCTAGGATGTTAAGTGCTAGTAACAGCTGACTATTTCGCTTTTCCGTTCAGCCTGACAGACAGCCGCACATAGTGAAACAACGAGGCCTGCTGTATTAGCACAGAGTACATGAGGAACCCGATTCCTGATGGGAGAAAAAGTGACGAATCAAAGAAGAAAAGCAGGGAGTATCAGCTCATCAGTAAAGCGTGCTATCAGCCACACCTCACTTATCCTGTCTGAACACACAACCGTCTTGTTCGTTTGCATGTCAGAGACGCCGACAGAGATGGCAGTTATGCTCAGTAAAATATTCATTCTTCTTCCAGGCCATTCAAGTGAAACATGCAGCTACTTGGCAGACATAGAAACTGTAAAAGGAGAGAGAGAGAGAGAGAGAGAGAGAGAGAGAGAGAGAGAGAGAGAGAGAGAGAGAGAGAGAGAGAGAGAGAGAGAGAGAGAGAGAGAGAGAGAGAGAGATGGCGGCGAGGGCCTGCATCCATTATTGAAGTACCAGGGTGTTATCAATTCATACAAGGTCAATATGGAAGATTTCAATTTGCGCTTGTGTCAAGACAAAGATTTCCTGCGCTTGGCTCTCACTCTCTATATTCCCATCCTCTTTACCTTTTCTCTCTTAATATACTCACAACTCTGAGCGTTACATTGTCCTGGTTTTGTTCCTGAACATGCTGCAAGTCTTCTTAAGTCTCCTGCATGATGGTACAAGATATGACTTTACCTCTGGCAACTTAAAATTCAGCCCACAAGTCTGTAGCCCCCCCCAACACACACACACACACACACACACACACACACACACACACACACACACACACACAGAACAGATTAGCACAGTGTTTGCCGTGGAAGAGCTCCTCATTTACATCAATTATGGATAGTCAACTTCCATCCTTGTGGCCCAGTGCTGCATATTTCATGGAGTGAGGGTATTTTATGAGTTAATGTGTCCAGTTGACATGCCTCTGAAAGCAGTGGCCTGTCCCTTACACTGTGTGCAGGGCTGGGGAGAGCACGCAAACATTGTTTGTGTGTGTGTGTGTGTGTGAGAGAGAGAGAGACAGAGAGAGAGAGAGAGAGAGAGAGAGAGCTTGTGGGTATCCACTCAATCTCCTCATCCACTCAATCTCCTCATCCCCGCCTTGTAACATCTCTTTCTGCTGCAGAATGGGAGCAACGGAGCCATGCTGCCCGACAGTCCGCACTGTCTTGAACTCTAAGTGATCCCTTCAATTTTTGTGGGATTTTCTCTGGGAGAAAACCTCAAATGAGTAGACAGCAAACCTTTTGTTGAATTCTGGGCAAATAAATTAGACTTTAAAACCAGAGGTGGTGACGTGTCAGCCAGTGCAACTTTTCAACCCGTAGAAAGGCTTGTACACAAAACTGATAAAAGCAATTGTTATGCCGGTTCTCTTCCACCACTCTCACTCCTTCACACTTCTTCCTAACCCTTGCTTCCTCCACCCACCCTCTACAACCCCTTCCAAACGACCACATCCCCCCCTCCACCAAACTCCCCAACACCATTTCTCTCCTCACCCTCTTGCCAGCCGGTTTGGGAGGTGTTACCAGCAGCTGGTGCCTTTGCATAATATGCGGGGTGTTTATGTACGTTTTTCATCTCTGTGTGCTCATACGTGTGTGAGTCAGTGCTTCAGAGAGAGAGAGAGAATGTGGGAAAAGAATGGAGGCTGTTCTCGGATGGTATAAATTGCTTTTTTGACCCTGTAATTAGTGGCAGAAGACACTCTGAAGGAGCTGGTGATGAAGCTCCCATGGCTGAATTTCAACATGGTGCATAAATTATAATTTATGAAGCACTAATGGCCCATTGAGTTGTCCTCTCAGACCTCGCTCATCCAGAGCTGGGCCTGGTCATCTTTTATGTGCTCTTTGCGCAGCATAAACACTAACTGTGACATGAAAAAAGATCCCAGCTCTCCCACAGTCCCCTCAGATCCCCCTCCTTCCCTTTCTTTTGCCTTATCTGTACTCCTCATACTGCTGCATCATCTCCTCCCTCCTCTTCTGTCTCTTCTGTACCATGACTGCTTTAAATGGCTCCAAAATATCTGTAGTAATTGTAGCATCAAATTATAGTAAAAGAGGCCATCATTGATTGTTTAAATCAGGGCAATTGCTTTGGCAATTAGATCTGATTTAGGCATTTTTTCATGAAGAAAATGCTTTAATTGGATGAAACTCTGGTGTGTGACGCTCTAGATTACCCTAGATGACCTGTTCTACACCAACGTATTCTTCAAACTTGCACATAAAAGTGGTCTTGCATGAATTTCAGTTGCTTGTCCAGAGAATTAGCTGGGCTTCGTCGATCCAGTACAGGCCCCCTACTAGAAACTCTCTCATTACCCACATTAGCTGCTTTTAAAACCATATCAGATATGTATGCTAATTTCTAATCCAAACAAATGGATTTGCTGCCTCAACAAGGCTCTTTACACCTAAGATGCAACAACTCATGTGGGCCAGCTCTCTGCATGACATCTTTGTTCCCCCACCCCTACCCACCCACATGTCTCTATGTGATGGGATGCACTGCCAGCATTTGCCAGAGTCTAAAACACAATATTTGTTCTGATTTCAAACCTGTGGAGTTGAACAACAAGAGGAAAAAGGCAGTTTCCACATTTGAACACTTGGAATAACACATTCTGTAGTCTCTGGAGGCTGGACAAATGGCAAGAATGCAGAACACGAGCTTAGTTATTTACTGTCTAAAGAGTTGTGACATCCAATATCACTCATGTAAAACTACCTCAGCATACAGACATGAACCAATCCTCAAATGTTCCTGCACAGACTGGTTTTAGAAGCGTACAACACTTAGGGCTCGAAGAATATAGATAAGAGACTAATTTTGTGTGTGTGTGTGTGTGTGTGTGTGTGTGTGTGTGTGTTACAGCAGTGTTTGACACTAACAGTGGGTGAGGTTTGCCCTTAAAACAGCTGTCATTACAGAACAGAGTAGAACGGAATGCAATTAGACACGTCAGCTCTGCGATCCATCACTGGCTATTATGGCTTCCACAAGGTGAGGAAAGGAGAATAGAGCCTATAGATACTGACCCCCCACCACCACCACTACACACACATACACACACACACACACACACACACACACACACACACACACACACACACACACACACACACACACACACAGGCTTCTGTCTTTGTAACATGAAACATTCGTGGTAGGAAAATGAGTCAAAGTCTGATCCTCTCTGACTGATGGATTATCCATCTACATCGGCAGGTATGGGAGGAGGGGTGTGTTAAAAAGTCCAAGGACAACAAAAGGTATGGTTGCACAGACAAACCGAATAACTGGTTTGTAATACATTACGAAACTAACACAAAAACTATTTTGGTGGTGTCGTCTGCCTTTCCTCCCCTGCATGATGACACTGGCAACTTATGCTAGGCACAGAACTGCGGCTCATCTGTAATTGACTGTGAAAGCTGCGAGTGTGTTCCGTATCCTCCTCAAATATCTGGAAGGACAAAGTGACCCAATAATCTTATCAGTTGGACGTGTTGCCAGCCAGTAATTAAAGAGACACCAGAAAATTAAGCAGTGGCTTTGATGGAGGTCGGTTGTGTGGAGGCTGGACTGGACTGTTAGACACCAGCAGAAACAACCAGTGCCTCTCATATGCAGATCCCCCCGCCCTAAAAAAGGGTTTGCCGCTCCTCTGCCTTGAAAGCACCCAGATTTTTGCCAGTGTGTGCACTTTTAATTGCGCTCCCATTGCTTGCCCCCAGCCCCTCGTTTCTTTGTCTCTCTCCAATACACACACGCACACACACACACACACATACACACACACACACACACACACACACTCACACTGCCCCTCGCTCATCATTTCTCAACGACCCCCCGCTCTCCCCTCCCCTCGCCGCTTCCTTATTCTGTCGCTTTAGCCCTTTCTCTCTATCTGTCCATTCTTCAAAGGAGAACTTCATTCACTTTATTTTAATTTCATAGATGAACCCCGAGGGGAGGAAGGAGCGATGGCAGTGTGAGAAGGAGGGCAAAATAGGAAAACCGCTTTATTTTAGTGATGGCTCAGTGTTATTGGGCCGAACTCTTTGATGGTTGGTTACTGGCCAGCCACAGGCACTGCCTAATAAACGAATAACCTCTAACAGAACGGTATTACTCGCTGATGTCAGTACAGACATCCAGGAAAAAAAGATAAATGCAGTTTGTTAGAGCTTGGGTTCATTCTTCTGGCCTCATTTCTATGGCTTCAGATCTCATTTTAGTTATCAAAGAACTGCTGAGATCGAGTAACATGGTGACATTACTGTAACACAGTCGGAAAGAACAGAGAAAGGCCAATCAGGCCATAAAAATGCTGAACGCTGGCCAACACTTGAGCAAGATTATTTGCATTGAACTCTTTTGAACTAGCTAAAAAGTTGGGAATAATTCCACTGGAAAATTAAACAGCAGGTTAGACTTGAAGAAAGAAGGCCAGTTTGTGGGTCACAATAACACAGAGGTGCAGAACAACATGCGTGGAGCATGAGAAGTTGATGTGTCGTCTCCATGTATGCGCGGCTCAGGTGTGAATGGACTAGAATAGCCGGTGTCAAGCTTGCTTGCAATCCCTTGATAGAACAGAAAGAAACAATGGCTGATAGATGGTGTAAAACAAAACTTCCTGGAAGGGCCTTTGATGACCAAATCGCTTCTTAACCCTAATCACTTTTACTCTGATAATACCTGATTCATTTTTGCTCAATCTAAAACTTTGAGTTCCATGTAAATCCCTCTGGCAAGAATGTTGAGATGTGCAGAAACAGCTTTGTTTCAGTCCTTTCAAGGGCAGTTCCAAGCATTTTTCGAAGATTTCTGATGTTTTTAGAATCCGGTGTACAAATTCTCTGTTTTTTAACTCGATGATGGCGCCTGTATGTGCATAGACACATACCCCTATGATGGCTCACAAGCCAGTGTGTGATTTATCTGTGTGTTTGTGCATGCAGGTGCACAGGCTGCGTGAAAGATGAGCCCCGACTACAGGCCGTCCACCTTGCCCTTTGGCTATTTCTGTTCCGTGCCTTCTCCAGCGTCGGTTGCGTAATGATCTTGGTAGATAGCAATCACTCTTTTTGTTGTCTCTATCAGCCATAACTGGGCCTTAGTGCCAGAAGGTCAAGTGTACAAAATAAGAACAAGCTTACACAACAGAGAAAGCAAAGACATCCCTTTGATGTGAAAGAAAGGATGTGTTGTGAGCCTCACAATCGAGGGCGTTGATTGATTCAAGGCAGGGGAAATGTAGAGCTGCAGCAGACTGGAAGCTTCAGGACAGTTTGTTCAAAATGAAGAAAGTTATTGAAGCAATGTATGAGTTTTGACATACAATAGAGAAAAGCAAAGAAGAAGGTGATGCGGTTTGAATAAAGGATCTGGGACAAAAGCCTCTGCTGGATGTCTGTGGACAAAAGTTGGTTCAGCACAGACATCAAACTTCCCATTAGCTTTTGGGTGGAGGCCCAGTGGGACAGACACTATAACATCGCATGGACAAGCCAGGATGCACAGTGGTGGTTAAAAAGATTGCTTCAAACCCAGACCCACCATTTTCCCTGATGCTCCATACTTTGTGTTCGGTATCAGTATTCACACCCGCAAAGAGGCATGTTTTAGTACTTTAGTTTAAAAGGGGAAAGAAGCAGAAAAAGAGGGAATCTGCGTGGGGTCTTGGGCAGAATGCTGCGGGGATAGAGAAAAGACATAAATAAACATCAAACAAAAATGACATTTACCTGTTTGATCATTAACTTTCTCCAAGTCCGTACCTTCCAACACGGCCTGGTGCTGGAGAGATGAAGAGAGCGAGCGAGCGAGCAATGAAAAAACGAGTGCGAGAAACGAGAGCTGAAGGCAGAATGTCCGCTAGGAATACAAGCAGTGCCTTGCCAAATACAAAAACAGGCCTCTCTCCCTCTCTCTCTCCCTCTCTCTCTCTCTCTCTCTCTCTCTCTCTCTCTCTCTCTCTCTCTCTCTCTCTCTCTCTCTCTCTCTCTCTCTCTCCCTCCCTCTCTAGTCTTTCTTTAGCCTCTTATTTTATTCCCTTTGTTACAGGAACTGGTACAGAACTTCAGAGGAGGCTGCAATGAGCACATCAAAGCATGCCGACAGATTGTGGCCCAACGGACACACTCGAAGTGGGCATTAATTTCTTTGTTGAAAATGTAGAGAAGGCAGCCACAATGTGTTGAAATAATAGCATGTTCTGTACTCTTGTTTTTTGCTTCCCTCCTGTTGTTTTGTGTGGTTTCGCACTCTCATCTTTCTTCTCAGGCTCTCCTCATGTCGAAGGTAGTGAGGGTCAGGATGACACCTTGTTTTCGTCAGATGTTCATTTGGGGAGGTTTCCGTCCTTTTCCTGTGTTTCGTCTTCTTTTTTTATTTCTTTCTCTCTCTCTCCGATTCCTCTGACAAGCTCTCCTTGAGTTCAGCCCACATGGCTCTGGGCGAAAATCAATGCCCATATGTGTCTTCAGCTGCTCTTCACTGTGCTGATGAAGGTTAAAAAAGAGAGAGACAGATGAGAAACTCTATGTCAACTGATTACTGACAAAATATTCTAAAACTCTGCATCTGTTCCTCAAATTAATGGATGAATAATTAAACGTGAAATCCTCTTTTGACTTTTTTTGTTTCCATTTCTTATTGCCCCAGGTGCCTTTTTTGACCACTGATGGATCGGGCGGGAGCAGATTAATGGTAAAAAGTGTTGCTGCAGGAATTAAAGATTGTTACCAGAGGAGTCAGACAGAGATTCATTCATGCCAGCATTCAATGACCATTAGCCTACATAGAGCTCTGCTAAGTTCACTAACCTTGAGTAGTGAATCGCAGATTCTATTGATCGCCATCACAGCGCTTCATTGTTTCTGTGTCACGGCTAAGGCCACTCACTTGTTTAATTGTTTCTCGTTGAATTGTAAAGTAGTGAGTGGGAGGCTATTGAAAGAGGCTTTTAAACAGTTGGCTGTTTAACGAGACACTTAAAGGGGAGGCCAAGGCGAGCAAGGGGGACGTAGTCTTGACTTCATTGTTACACCTTGCATAGAATTCACAACAACAATGAACCAATCGTGGAGGCCATATGCTGATGAACCTTCATACTTCTGCAAATATATTGTGTGCGTGACCAATTGGTTAGAAATTAGGAATTCAACAGGCATCTCCATCCATTTTAACTGTGATACATTATCTTCGATTGCAGCACGTCTGCCATCACAGTAACTGCCCTATTGGGCCTGGCACAGCCCCTCAGGGCAATCCTTCAGCCCATTCTAGAGCTGGTTTTTCACAGCAGCATACTCTTCCACCTTCACTGTGCTGACCCTTTTAGAAATTCTGCGGAGACCATAGATACTTCCTTGGACTGTAGATGCTCTGTGGATCTTTTGCTTCATGTCGACCTCTTGGCCCTGCCTCTTCAGTTTTGATCTCCTTTCCCTTTTCCCTAGCTCCTTAGCCCCTGGAGGCTGTCAGCGCTGGCTGAAGGGGCTTCCAGGGGGCTTCAATCCTTCATCCAGGTCTTAGTGTTCAAAGACCTTGGCCAGTCATCCAGCTGCACACACACTTGCACCCACACACACTTTTACTCATAGACATTCGTGAATAAATGAACACAATGAATGAAGGCAAGGCAGAGAAGGCGCAGTAAGAGATGGAAAAAGTGGTCAAACGGAGTAATGGAGTAAGAACTGCTCTGAATTTTGGATATAGATCAAAAAGAGATCTGGCGAGACATGGACTGAGCACAATCAAAATGAGATTAAAAATGTCAAGTGAGTACGACATACTGTATGTGAGTGGAATGCACAGGATATTCCCCTTTATGTACCCAGAATTAAACAGACTCACATATTTATTCCTATTATCTTTTCACTCCTTCTTTCCACGCAGGGTCCTGGGCTTATATCAGAACAGTCTGGTTGGGGAAAGCAGGAAGTCACCTTCCGTCACAGGAAACAGTCAGTAACTGATCAGGCCACAGGTCACCAGAAAGCTTTCATGGTGAAGTGATGGACAGACCAGAAATGTTGAACGCTTTGGTGTGTGAACAGCATGTAGTCCAGTGTGTGTGTGTGCGTGCATGCGCGCATGCGTGTGTGTGGTGTGTGCATGTGTGTGTGTGTGTGTATGTGTGTGTGTGTGTGTGTGCCCTTCAGTGGCATGTTGGGATAACTGTGTGTGCACAAGGCTTTACAGGCCTTATCTAGATGTCCTAGATATTGATTGGGCAACACGGCAGATAAGAAAGGATGAGCACCCCCTCCAACACCACCCAGATCCCCATATCTACCCCACCAACCTCCTCATTGTTGCTCACACAGAGCAGGGCCACTGCAGCTCTGTGCAACAGCAGCATGTGAGGTGGATAAGAAGATTTTAGGAATTTTCATATATATTTGTTTCTTCTTTTCTGCTTTATTAATGTGAGAAAGGCCTGTGTAAAGTTCTAATGCACCATTCAGGTTTAGACGGAGCTGCAGAAGAGCTGCTTGCAGCTTCCCCTTACCTACACCCCTGACACTGGACTCCCTCCACTTTGAAGCATATTTCGGGTGGAGTTAAGTGCTCCACTCTTTTGGTTATTCTTTGAACATATTCTATGGCTGTGATCATTCTGGACCATGAGGGCTCCTCTTGCCTACCTGCCACACACTGAAGCCTCAGTCCTGCAGCTTCAAGTCCAGCCTCCTCCACCTTCCAAATGTCTCCTCTAACTTCCTTTTGGTTCCCCGTTTGTTTGCTGTCAGATTTAATCATTTTGATGGTTTTAAAACTTTGACAAACTATTTCTGTATGAAATTCTTGAAACAATGCAAATAATAATAAAATTTTCCGCTGCAGTTTGACCCTATGTTGATCTGGTGTATGTTACTGGTCCATGTTGTCTGAGATTTTTGATCCAAAAATGTTTAGGTTGAACAATAGTCCTACACTAGGCAGCAGTATATATAATTTGATAAAATGTATTTTTGTGGAGGTGCTAGCAAAGCCATAGGTTAGAAGGTGAACGTGGGGCAGATGGAGCATGCAGAGAATGCAGAACCCAGACTGGATTACTGCCAAAGCAACTTTGAGATTGACAGACTTTCAAATCAAAGGCAAAATGTAGCCATCAGCACATCATTTTCAGAAAAAAAAAAAGAACAAAAACAAACAAAAAAAACCTATAGATTGGCAGCAATGGCATTTGAAACAAATGTCCAGAAAGATACACACAAAAAAGCTAAAATAATGTGACATAGGGGTGACATGAAAATTTACAAGACACATATGTATTTGACTGAACAAACTATGAGCTGAAGGACGGATTCTTCATCGTACGCATCTTTTGTGGGTAGTAAACAAGTGGCATGCATTTCTTTTTCTTTTGCTCCCCTCATTTTATCACGCCTGCTCAGCCACATAACAGGGAAACCTGTTTGTGTTTTGTAACCTTACGCTCAATTTCACCTAGCTCTTCCTCCTCCTCCTCCTCCTCCTCCTCACTAACTGCTTTCTTGTTGCTTCTGCCTCACTGGTTCCGCTGAATACACTACTCGGTTAAACAATTAATTATTCTAATGATAGATCACAACTCAACGGTGCCTCAAACAGCAACACCGAAGAAGGGAGAACAGGCAGACAGAGACAGACAGACAGACAAACAGATCGAGGTAGTATAGCGATGAGGGTTAGATAGTCAATAGCCCTGGGCACCAAAAAAAATCTGCGGAAGCCTTGACCACTTGACCAGACATCAGCTCTCCTATGCTGCCCTCAGGCCACACACACACACATACACACGCACACACACACACACACACACACACACACACACACATATAGACGTGTGCGCACACACTCTGAGCCATCCATACACAAAGATAAAACACACCTTTCCTTATCTTTGGAATATGCGTTTTAACATGAACTGGGTCAAATATAGTGCATTCACACACACTCGCGCACACAAAAAAACACAAACACACACACACACACACACACACACACACACACACACACACACACACACACACCTTCAAAGCCCTTTCAGATGTCTTACTAGGGCATTTGGTACTCCCAACTGCACCCTCCAAACAACCAACCATCCAGCCCATTTCCTTGTTCCAGGCAGCACCCCCCATCTCCCAGTCCCAACACCCCAAACGCTCACCAGTTCAGCTTGCCCTGGAGCGTCATGTGAGCAAAACTGTGATAACACTTTCTCCACAACTACGTCCACAGGCTCAATGCTTTTGTTTATTTTTCTTTTTTATGCCTCATATTGGCCACATGAGGTGTTTCCACTTCCTCTTTATCATTTATGATGCAGCTTTCATTGTTTACCACCAACAGGATGCATTTGAAGGTGCTATAAAAGATGGATGCTGCCCTGTCCTGCTCCACTTCACTTGTTCCACCACTAGATTTCCTGAAAACCAGGACAAGCTGAATTTCTTTATCACGCTCGTTCTTTTCCTTAATCTTGATGCCTGCAAAATTGATGACCAGGAAGCTCCAAGCGAGTTTTACAAAAATTTACTCCAAACTGCAGCATCTTCTTCTCTGGTGAGGTCCTCCTGCTCAGACTCTGCATCTTTAATATGATAGAAGGTAGAAGGTAAATGATGGTATGAGGCTGCCTAATAAAGCATGTGTGGATATTTCTGAAATAAACTGAATCAAAGGGGAAAAAACTGAAAACACTACTTCACTGTAATGCAAAGTCTTAAGGACATTCAGGAATGAAAGGATCACAACTCTTTTCTTCTTCAGCAGGCAGGACACGTGAAGGAAAAATCCGATCCAGTAATCAATTTTTTTATTTGATTGTTTCATTTTACTCATTTGAAATATAGAATTAAGTATTTGTATGGAGGATTGTTATTTTGGTTTGGTCTTTTAAACTGATTTTAATCAGAACACTATGCTCCATATGAATGTATCCATTCTCCTGGCAGCAGCGGTGCCAAGCAGGCAGTCATCCTCCTTGGCTTTCACAAGATAGATGCCCAGGGTTCGATTTGCATATGCTATTCAGGGCATGCTAGGCCCATCTCTCTCTCTTTTTTATTGTTTTTAATCAGAGGCGAATGTCAACAGAATAAATGAAGTTGCGCGACGAAGTGAAATTTTTATCACATCAGCGGTGGTTGGGTGGCTAAGGGTGGGTGTGTGCGTGCATCAGGGGAGTGGTGATGCCTCAACACAAACCTCACACCGCTACACACACACACACCCCACCAACTCCATCACACAGACACACATGCATCCGCCACCTCCATTCATCACAGGCCATATTGAGGGAGTAAAATTCGGTGGCAGAGCCGGTAATCAATGGAAGGGCTCCATATGGCGGGGATCAAAGGTGTCACATAGTGTGTGGTTCTGCTTTATTGCCAGCCAGCACTGTTAATTGGACAACAAGATCAGAGGCAATATTAAAATCCAATTAAATTGATATGAACAGATTGCCAAGTGATGTACACTAATGTATAATTGAGTATCAAGCAAATGCGAGTGGCCCGTCTCGAGCGCCGAGCTGCTGAATAAATGATGGGCGAGCCGTAGAGGACGGAAACAAGTTTGCACATTAGCCCCGCCGCTGCCACCCCTCCTTCTCTCTCTATCCTCTGCCCCCCCAGTCCTTGAATTTAGAGGGACACGGGATTTTGTTTATGCCTTTTTTTTAAAACTGGCTGACATTCTTAAAGGGACATTTTCGTCCTGCATCATTAGCATGGAAGTGTGTGCGTGTGTGTGTGTGTGTGTGTGTGTGTGTGTGTGTGTGTGTGTGTGTGTGTGTGTGTGTGTGTGTGTGTGTGTGTGTGTGTGTGTGTGTGTGTGTGTGTGAGCAGAAAGGAAGGTGCGGGTTCATATGTGGGGGATGAGGCTGGCATGCAGCATTTTAACACTAATTTTCCAAACACCACGTGGCTTTAATTTGAGTTTAATAAAATCTAAATGATTCATTACCTTAAAAAAAAGAAGAAAAAAAAAAACCCCAGACACATGCTGTATTTATGGTGCTCTGGCTAATCAGGCGTAAACACGGACAGCCTCGTTCCCGTCTCAGCAGAGACGCTTCACAATATGAAGTGCACTTTAAGAAAAAAGAAATAAATAAGCAGATAAAGAAGGATGCTCCGATGCTATTTAACAGACCAGCGAGACCCAGTCCAAGGTGACATTTCCTGATAAGGTGCACTTGGACTGTAGCCCAAAATAATCAAAAGTTCATCACCACTCATTCATTTATTAATTGAATATTTTTAGCCTTGATTTAATGTGTGGCGCTCTAGTGCTAATTTGTGACATTGGGAGACTGATAAGGAGATTTACATTTCAAATTTTAATGATATTTTGGCTCTAGCGATCACTCCCGTTTTTAAAGGGGTGGGGGTGTGTGTGGGGGGGTGTAATTATTTATTTGTGTTGTTTTGGTTTTGGTCCAGCATATGCTGCTTTTTAAATGCCTCCCCTGCCTCCCCTTTTTCTTGCATTAAGCTGGTTTCTTTAATTAAGCGGGCACAGGACTCATTAACTGCCACAGTGATGGGGTGGCATGATGTGCCCGTGTCAGTTCCCGCCGGCAGTGCCCGGACAAAGTGCCTGGGGAGCAGGTGCTGACAAGGTCGCGGTGGCAGCTTGCCATCTGGACCGAGGCTTGCGCCCCGGCGCCGCCTGGCCCTTTGTGGCTGTGGCTCTGGCTAATGCCATCCACCAACAACCCTGACTCAGAGACATCAAAACAGCACCCTGGCTCTTAGGAGATCTGTGGACTTAACAACTGCTAAAACAAAGGAGCAATAATTGGTTTTGGCGCAATCTGTCCTTCGTTTGCCATTCAGGGAGCTTTTGTGGTTACGAAGTGAGCTCAGAACAGAAGGCACATTGAAGGCTTTCTTAATTTAAGCACGATGGCCCTTCATTTGCATAACATAGATGTCCATGGCAAACAAATTTATGCGTAAATACACAACAATACGGGAAATAATAGCATCTCTTAGGAACTGTATGATAATTATTGAGGGGCACAAAAATATAGATTTAAAATTGTTGGGATATTAAATTTCTATTTATGCATTTGTTTTTCCCTAAATTTAAATGATATGAATTTCATTAATTTGACTCTGCATGTGCACTGTGGGTTAATTGATTCTGGCTTTAGCTAAATGGGAAATTTAAAACAAACAAAACCATTTCCCTTATTTGAAGTCAAGATGTCACGGCGTTCAGTAGTAGACGGTATATAAATAAAGTTGAATTCAATTCAAAGGAGGGCCACACAGGATGGCCTGCACACTGACCATAAATGATGATGACAATTTACCAAACCCAGAGCTGGATTATGTCACGAAAAATTTGATATCTAAGAGATACATCTCCCAAAGTGCAAGTGTTCACTGCAATGGCAGAAAGTTCCAGCAGTTTGTCATTTGCTCCAACCTGCAGAGAAAATTGGACATGGAAGGTGTCGGTTTAAGCGGTTAAGGAGTCCAGAAGAGAATCCTTGTTTCCTCCCTGACACTGATGTGGTATCATTTCCCTTCCGCCACAGTCACGGTTTTCTGACCCTGATTTATGAGGCCGCTTGTCGTACTCTATTTGAGGCGAGCACTCTAGGGCCTGCTGATCACAAGGCCTGGGTTCATTTAAAGGCATGTAGAACCCAGAAGGAACCTGATATTTAAGCACTGGTCATTCCTCACTCAATCTCTCCACACGCTATTTAACAACCACTGTGGCCTCTGCATCAGAGGCCTTGGCTGTCATTATGTGGTCCACTGTTTGGATTTGCGAGCGCTTACCCTCTGATTTGGTGGACAGACACTTTCATTAAAAGAATGAAGGTATAAAATGTGGTTTTATCCCTCTCTGCTCAAACATAAGATGTCAGGGTCATTAGCATCTAGGGCCTTTCAGTAAAACGCAGCCCCACATATGGACATTGAAACCAGCTCCAAGAAAAAGCAGATGTTTATTTTAAAGATTTCTTGGAGGCTGGCTTGTGGTGCAAGGCCTCACATGAAAGGAAATGTTGGATTTGAATGCAGGAGCAGAAGCAGGCCTGTTACACACTTGCTCTCAATGTCAATGAAAAAATGCAATCAAAGCCTGAAACTCGCAGGCAGTGGGGTCCAACTACGGTATGAGTAACTTTCTAATTGTGTGGATAATGTTCCTCTTGGCAGTTCAGTCCAGCAGACAATTAAATGCCTCTTTTTCAAGCAGTTTGAGTGGATCTGATCTGAGGGTCACCACCTTAAACCAACTGACCGCTTAGCAGCACTGGAACCGCACAGAAAGTAACACATTTTCAGCAGATTTGTGTCTAGTTTAGGAAGAAAAATCAATAATCCTTGAATTAATTGAATTTCTGACAGTCTGCCAATGAGTACATATACTGGAACCAGAGGATTTGTTGCTTTTTATTTGATTTTCTTATAAATAGTTGTGTAGGAATTCAGAAGCTGCACAGAGCTCTCCCTCTCTGTCCCTCCCTCTCTCTCCCTCCCTCTCTCTTCCTCTCTTCTCTCCGTGCAGCATCATTTGATCAAAATACTCCTTCTGGTAATTAAAGATGCTTAAGCATTTAATGTACTTTGACCACAGATAGACACGGCTCTATTTATGGATAAGTTAGACTGGTGTTTGCCTACACAAGGATAAACACAGCAGAATATGAGGGATTTTCTTGAAGTCTCCTAATTTAATCCTTCAGGCCCTAATCTGGTGTGAACCCCTAAACCCTTCTACATACAAAAGATGACCGACATAATCCCCTGGTGTAAAGCGATGGCCACTCTTTCCAGAACTGTTAGGGCTGCGAGCAGAAAAGTCTGCCGACTGCTTCATTTCTCGACATTGATTTATCCCTGTTTTTCATTTTCGATTGTGTTGTCAGTCATCCCTCCATCGGCTTTCCATCTTCTCATTGCTGTATTTCAGCCTTGAAGGAAATGGAAGGAAACACAACCATGGCGAATCAGTGAAAAACTGCAGAGGCCAAGTTTCCCTGTTACAGTTTCCTCTCTGGCTACAACACCTTAATTACAGTTTAGTTTCCCCTCTTTTTGCGTCACGCAGACTGAAATAGCACAAGTGGACAGCACTGACGAGCCTGACTCCTGCTGCCCCTTTTCAAACATAAACCATATTATTTAAAGAAATTCCATGATTAGGGCCTCTCTGGGGCAGAGTGGGTGGGTGAAGATGGAAGAGGGGGAGAGGTGGTGGTGGGGGGG
>BJFM01001682.1:151580-168916 GCA_016586285.1 Arothron firmamentum
GGGGGCTAATTCTCCACATGCCCTGCTGCAGCTGTGCCCCTGAAACTGACTGACAGATCCCCATGCATGGGGTGGGAGGTGGGGGGTGGAGGGAGGCTGTTCCTGCATATGTCAGAACAGTGAGGGGCCTGCCAACTTCCTGTTCCTGATTTCACACTTTCTATAACAGCCAGTGTTAAACTTTGTGTCTGCATAAGATGAGCATCTGAGGAAGCGCTGGTGCGTATTAAACGTATGTAAGAGGTTCAAGTCAAAGTCTGGCACATCGTGCAGGAAAATGTCAGAAGAACAAAGCACACTTCTGATCATCACGGCCCCTTGTGGAGTCACGTGGGATATCTGGGAGCAGCCCACTGATATGCCAGCCTTCCTGAGGCATGCCTTGCATGTGTGTAACAATGCAGTAAATCTTCCCTTAAGCTTTGATTCTTTGTTAACCTTGACGAGTGAGCTGTGCCGGGTCTGTGGTCGTTGTGGGGGCTCTGCAGTATATCGTACCCGTCCTTTTTAACTAGAGCAGCAACACTGACATTCAACCCCCCTTTTTTTTAAGTGCAAAAACTAATTAAAATGTGTTTTGAAAAATTATTCATCTATTAATTTGGGTACCTTTAAACCTCAAACAGACACTGTTAACATCCACTGCATATTTACAGCACAGTTGGTGCTGCGTTTTATTTATGATGTGTTGCCCTCTGACCTTGATTGAGACCTTAAACGGACACCCAGGACCAAACTGGAGTGAAGCCTCCATGAGCTTTTAAAATAGAAACACATGAAACGCTGAGCTGTTTGAGCAGCAAACCCTCCTGTGGCGGATCCCTGAGCACAGTAACCTTATATCAAAGCGTGGTGTGTAGGAGAGCATTCAGGGAGGAGCACATTAATTATTAAGGAGCGCACAGTAACAAGCTGTGAGAGCCAGTGATAGCCTATTGTAGGAAAGACTAGCACACCATGTCCGATTGCTGATTGTCCACTTTTTTCGCTGTCCTGGTTAGCACGTGAGTTATGAGGGGGAGAACAGATTTCCACTGTCATTCCGTCACTCACACACAAAGGGGTCTTTTCTCGGGCCCTCAGGTATACTCACAACACACCAGCTACTAGACATACATGTGACTGCATGGCGCAGAGAGCAAGTAATTGTCTCAAAGTGGAATAACATCTCGGCCTATGTAGGTTTCGTCCAAAGTGGCTGCCAGGTCCTCTTCCACCACAGCAATCCTTCTTCACGTATCCTGCCTTCACTGTTATTTAGACATTAACAGGCTTTTTTTTTTCTTTTCATTGAATTTGTTTGCAAACATGTTCGTTGTTAGGGTTATTTCACCAAGACAAAAGCCTGATGAATAGGATTCGAGCCAGTTTTTCATTAACTGAATTCAATCTGCGATCAACTCGGCTAATGCTGCGCCTCTTTGGAAGTGGAAACAAAACCGTCCTCCGTTACCACTGTGATTGCTAACGTCATTGTCTGTATCAATGCCATCGCATTCTGAGGTGTGTAGAGTGACTCCAGTGACCAAACATGACATAAGGGCAGCCCAACAATGTGAATTCTGATACCAGAATGCCGGTGTGCCGCCGGCAATAACGAGAATTTAAAGCGTTCTTCGTCGCTGCACAGCAGTCATGGTCAAACAGAGCAGACCTTGTGGAGCAGTGAATTTAGCAAGGACAACACTGTGTGAGTCACTTGCATGAATACTTGACCCTTATTATTTTTCTTTACCAGAATCTGCTGCCGCTTTTGAGTTTAACTGAAGTAAAGAAAAAGTTGGCCAGTGAACGTTCCGCCTGGTTTAGAGGTCTGCTTGTAAAAGTGAATGAACTCAGAGAGTCTGCCCAGTGCTGATCGTCCCTTTGATCACCGGATGCTTTATTTCCTTAGGACAATGACCTCTGACCCCTGCTGGAGAAAGGTCGAGTGTTTCTTCTGCTTGGTGGTAATGATCCATTTAACACCCTTTGGCTGTGTGCATGTGTGTGTCTATGTGTGAGACGGACTGGTGTTAAGTACTTGAACCGAGACTTCAGCGACACGTAACCTTAGCGTTTACCAGCCTTAAATGACAGTTAACTCGGGGCGCGCTCTCACTTTTATGAATTTTTCAGGGGCGTATTTGACAGCCACTGAACATGACAACATTGACGGGAGTCACGCACCTCTGTGATGATGCCATGTTGCATGGCAGCCGGAAACTAACCCACAGAAACAGAGGGGGAAGAGCGAGACTGCAACACGCCACAACTTTTCCGAGGCTCCCTAACTTTGCACGAACCAATTTAAAGACCCTGTGCCTGCCACACTGCCTCCTTCCTCTATTTTTAATGCCCACATTAAAAGGAATTTTATTAATTAGATAGAAAAAGTCAGAGCCCCACACATTCAGCTGCATTTGATGTGATTTCTGTTAAAAAGGACCATTCCCACATGTCGAAAAATCCCTGCTGCCGCTCCAAAAAAACACAGCAGTGCACAACAACAAAACAATATTAGAAAAAAAGCAGGAGTCTCAGTAGGGGTTTGGGCCAGAGTCCCCTTTCAAGTATGGTTTCAACAATTATCTTCAAAGCCAAGTGAGCGGGACCCTTTGTTTTCTTCCCAATCCGCATGGCTTGAACCTGACCCTGTTTCTTCAAGCCTGGTGGAGGATAACATGTTCCTACAGTTTGATAGCAAGAGTACATTTTCTTATTATTTATTCATCTTTTTTTCCCTCTCCCCTTCCTTAATTTATAATTCATTTGATCTAAAATTTCATTAATTTTCTAAAATGTTCCAATTGGGGGCTTGCTGGGCCCAGGCAAAGGGTTTCTTTTTTTGTCCAACCCTCTTTTGTAGTCAGCTATTATTCTTTTATGCAGCAGCCTTGTAGAGGTTATCATCTTCTGAGGGCAAACAGCGCTCTCTCCAAAAGTTTTAATCAGCTTTAATGAGTGGGGTCAGTGGTGGAAGCAGAGAGGGAGAGGGATGCAGAGACAAGTTAGTAGGAAAAGCAAGAGCGGAAGACAGTCTTGGAAGCATATGGACATTTTAATCTTTTTTTCCCCCCATTTTCTCATTTGTCTCATTTGCACTTTTTTTGTCTGTCCTTCTTCTGATAGCCAGATTGAGCTCCAACTGCAGCAGCATCTTATGCTTGGGACCAGATTAATGAAGGAGAAATTCATTGTGTGCATCTTTATCTTCAAAGCATCATTCCAGGCACATGCTGAAAGACTGCAATTAGAAGGTGAAAGTCGTCTGTCAGCAGCCGTCAAAATATCTCCCAATGTGTCTGCGATTAGGGACAATCGCGTGGGAGATCCATAACCTCATCTTCTTTAAATTCCTCAGCAACGATAAAGCGAGTCTAGTTTTTCTGTCTCTACAGTCCCAGGCTTTTTATCATTCCTTGAAATCCTCTGATATCCCTCTTTTACCCTCTCTTCTTTAAGTTACCTTGCCTTTCTCCTCTCTGCCTTTATCAAATGTTACCGGCCTTTCTCCTGGCTTTAGCCTTGGACTCTAATCTTCTTCCAGATGGTAGTCTAAGCTATTCCATTATTAGCATTTTACATCCAAGGCCGACTCACTCACCGTGGCACACCCCGTGTCTCCTTCTGGTCCAAATGAAAGATATGACGTGTCACGTTGGATGTAAGGCAGCTGAGAGGGATTAATTGTTTGACAAAGATTTTTTTTTTTTAAGACGTGACCTTAGGAGAAGTTGGGATTCTCGGGGCAGTTCTACTGTCCTTCATCACCCACATAGGTAGATTTATTTTCCATTATGTTAAACGGTATTTGAAATAATATAAATGCAAGCTTTGCGACTTATTATTACTTTGTGAGGAGAAATTATAGATACAGAAGAAGGAAAAAAAACATTCTTCTAAAAGCTGGCTGATCCAAACCTGGAAGCTGCAAACACCATAGTGGCAAAGAGAATTAAATTCAGCCACGCTAATCAGAGAAACTACTGTGATACACAGTGTTTATATGGCTGGAATGATAACTGAAAATAGATCGTAGCACTCAGAGTTTCCCTGGACAAGCTAAAATTTTGGCTTCCACTTGGTAATAAAATGTGGCTTTCATTTTTTGGAATAAGCTCATAAAAACAAAGTGATCACATGAACATGCCTGTATGGACATGATAATCAGAACAAATGTTCAAACTTTCCTGTGGAAGGCTGGATGTACAGCCTGTACAGGCCCACATCCATAGGTGCGGAACCAAATAGTGTCTCTGATATAGTCTCTGATGCACTGACACAGCTGCCCAATATGAAACCCCACCTTCCTTTACTCACCTCTTTCTCACCATGAGGCCGTAAAGCCCCATTGATCCTCCTCTTGCAAGCATCTCTATGTTTTCCTCCCTTGTATGCCAAGGGAAAAGGTTATTGTGTGTGTATGTGTGTGAGTATGCATATCTCCATCATCACCATTATCGCTCTCCCCACACATCCAAATGTCACTACATCTTTCTAGCAAATGTCTTCCTGGGTGCGACTCAGCGATGCATGTGTGTCTGCATGTGTTTGCATGCACTCTTTTTTTTTGTGAGCATTACTGTGTGCACGTGGGACCAGATGTGGGCCAGTCTCTTTGGTTTCCCAGCAGTGCCTGAACAGGTGCTCAGAGAGCCGGCGCTTAGCCCTCGTGTCGATAAGCGGCCGATCTTCAAAGAGCGGGAAGGGGAAAACGACTCGGGCCTGTCAAAGCCGGACAAATTCCCTCCTAACACCCCGAGTCTCGCCGCTCCAACAGTTCAAAGAGCAGGGGGGAGAAGTAAAATTGAAGGGAAAAGGGTGGAGGTTGCTTCAGAGAATATATGGAGAATCATGTATTTAATGCATATAAGTATATATTTTCATGGTGGCATAAGAGTTCAGGTTTTCAAGGAATTTAACATTACTATGAGTTTCCCCCCAGTGGTGATAATCAAATCCCTCCTCGTTGATCTGTTGCTTCACTTCTGTCGCAAACACCCGAGCGCTCATCTCTGGATTTATTAAACTCATCTCAGGTGCTAAAATATGTATCAGCCGTTATCAAAACTAGTCAACTATGTCGACGTGCAAACAAAAATAGCGGCATGCAGGCGTCAGGGTGGTGCCATGAATGTATATGATTTCTTATCAAATTGCATTTCATTTGCTCTAACTTGAACTTACAGCAATGAAGATAAGGCAAAAATTATTTTTTGGAGCCTTAAGGGTGGCAGCAGACTTGGCAGGTGTCTCCCAGAGCTCTCCAGGTCCTAGAGACTGTTCCTGGATCAGGTTTGCTGTCCCACCATTCTCGCTGGGAAGCTGTTAAATCCATCCAAGATCCTAAATTAACGCTATGCACACAAGTCTAGTAAGGCTGACTCTAGCTCTCGCTCATGTCCCCAGTTTCCCCAGTTGCAGCAGACAGTGGCCATCCAGTCTGAGGGTTGTCTTTATCCTGGAGAGAACAACAAACACAACAGTGACCAGAAAAACTACCACCTGTCGTTGAAAACAAGGGGAAAAAAACATCTCAGCAACTCTTTTCTCCAACAGTGGGCATTAATTTGTTCTTAAGAACAACAAATGATTCTCAGCTGCTCTTGTGAGAATTGCATTTTTTTTCCTTTTATCTGCCTCTCAGACATTAATTATATATTTATATATAGAATATGCAAAAAGAGCTGAGGAAGGCTGGGAAAGGCAAAGTGATTAAAAATTAAACAATGCAGAAAATCACTCTGTTACCTAAAGGGATGCTACAGTACATCTCTCTACTTTTTAATCTTTATTTTTGCTCCCTGGCTCCCTCGCCGCTTTCATTTGTTTTGTTTTTTCCTCGTTCCTTTTTTGGTTGAAGATTTCTTTAAAGCTGGATCCTCTGCAGGCATGCATGCTTTCTGGGCTGCAGACTGCAGAGTGTGTGTTCTGCATATGCTCATCCTCCCTCTCTCTTTGTGTGTGTGTGTGTGTGTGTGTGTGTGTGTGTGTGCTGGTGCAACAGCATTCAGGCTATTTATCATGACGTAGGCTGTTTGCTGGGTCAGTCCAGATAAACGAACGTGTCAGAGCAACGGGGCTCCACTGCTGACCAGAGCGCCTGCAATATGCAAAGAGTTTGAATTATTTCTCTGCCTTGTGGCTCCCCTGCTGAACACCATGAAGAAAGTAAGGAGGAGAAGAAGAAGAAGGGGGGGCAAGAGGGGAAAAAATGGAAAAGAGTGAGATATCAGAGAGGGGAAGTTGGAGGAAAAAAGAGAGAGGGGGGATTTAGCAGAGAGGGAATGGGCTCCAATGACCAGAGGAAGAGATAAAAACACACAAATATGGAGACAGAGATAGAGTGAATGGGAGACGGGCGAGAAAAATGGAGGTGGGGGCCAGTTTGTGCCAGTGTTTGCCCTCGGGGAAAGCATTAGCCAGCCTTTGAAGAAAGACAGATAGGCTCCAGTGACAGAACTGAGACTATCACTCATGAGGTCACAGGGTCCTCCGGTCATGGCGGTTTTGAGCGTGCTGGTGTGTGAGCGTGGACGTGTGTGAGGGAGTTAGTGCTTGTCTACCTGTTGACACCCATGAACACTTCCTGTAGGTTGTACATCAAAGTCAAAAATGTAGCTTTTCAAGGCATTTCAGCTATTTTCATCACAAATGAGAGATTCAGCTCCCCTCCAGCCTACTTCTAAACAAACTTTCACTCCTTAACCTTTTTTAACAACAGAACCAAGTCCAACACACAGTCTCGTCCCTGCTCGGTCCCATAAGAAAGCCCCCATTGCAGGCGGATAACTTTCTCTTTGACAGTATCGACTCAGCGCTGTCATGACCCTTGAATGTACTACATAAACACAATAAACTGAAATAAAAACTTCTTTATTTCGTTACAAATGGGAGGTTAAAATTGTTTGAGTGTCACCTTGTACATCCATCTGCTGGGATTTCCATTAAAAGCAGCCTAACAAGGTTGATTGCTGTTTAAAAAAGAAAAGAAAAGAAAAGAAAAGAAAAGAAAAGTCCCTCCAGATGGCTCATTCTGGTTCTTGAGAATCACTGAGGTCATTGACAGTGTGACAGACACTATTTGGTTAATAGCAAATCAAAATGGCAGCCTGTTCTAATCTCTTCTAGTCTGCTCCGCGGACACCTCTCTAATGTCATATTTGTTGACATCTTGCTTCTGTCGGCAGCAGGCAACCCAACAGAAATGTACAGATCACATCACAAGGCACATAACAACAGGCCAGCCTGGGGTCTCTGTGATACTGCACCCACAAATTCACAGTAAAACTCCATTTAGCATTAGGGGCAAACCAGCACAAATCCCATCTGGCATACACTGTCCTTTCTAGCATCATTTCGACCTTCTGTTTCATCAGACCCTCACATTCGGCCTCTTGCCTCCAGCTGACTAGTGTCTGAAGGTAGTTGTTGTTTTCTTTCTTCACTTATTTTGGCAAAGGATCAGACAACCCGCACGGCGGTGTATTAAAATGTCGGCTTAAAATGAAAATAAACAACTCAGGGGTGGAAGAAAGGCGATACCGCTAATATCAACTCCACCCCCGGACAGACTCGGTGTGGCCCTGGGGCTGAATGGAGATTGACAGGTGGGGAGGCTGCAGCTCGAAGCCGCAGGGGGCTTCCCTGTTTGAAAGGCAGCAGCTTCAGGTCATAGTTTGTGAATCAGGAGAATAAACAACGATAAGGCTCAAACTTCAGCTCGCTACACACATTTATATGATATACACACACATTCAGAAATGCATTACACAAATGCACACATACACATTTATTGTCAAATTATCATATTTTAAATCCAACATCAGGAAGCAGAAACTTTTTTTTTTAGAAAAATATTTTTTGACTTTTCTTGTCAGCTAAGTGTTTTATGAAGCTCCACTCAAGTTTCCCTCTGAAAATGTATCATTGTTTAAGCCTGAAGTCCTGTGAACATGCAGTCATTCATCTATCGCTTGCTTTCGCTCCTTATTTTTCTGCTGACATTGTTTGGAGCATTTGATTAAGATATCAGTCGATTCCATGTATCAACTCGTTCAGTGACACACCTTTTCATCTTTAGCCTCATTGCCATTACCTTTGTTGATCACTTCCTTTTGCTTTATTTATAGATTCTCACGACTTTATTCTACACACTATCTTCTCCTCTGCCTAAAATAAATTTCAAGTAGGCTGAAGCATTCTTCTCACCCCTGGGTTCTGTGTTCTTGCTCCAAGGATATAATAAAGAAAACAGGTGCTCCTAAGAGTTTAAAATGCCACAAGTAGGCCTATAATGAGACACTTACAGTCTATGCATTTGTAGGAAGGACATAATAGCTAAAATGGGCCTTATGCGCTCAATTAAATGTGGAGCCTCACCACCCACAGCAGAGAGCATGTAAGAAGAAAGGATGTTAAGTCTGCCTTTCAGTTTCCTTTTTTTGATTTTATGACATATGTGTGGTGGTGAGAGAAACCTCTTGCCTTGCAGATGCTTTTTTTTTTGTGCACAGACATTTGGAAGCACGCAGCACCTCCGTGTAGCTGCTACATCCACCATTTTACCACTTTTGCTCCTCCAATTAAAGCCTGTAATGCTTTCTCGCTTTTGACGGCATTTTCTGCTTCTCACATTGTATGAATACACATTACAATTAACTAAAAAAAGCATCTTTCCTCAGACTCTACGCGGTTCCCGAGCACGTTGTTTTGGTCCCTTGTACAACAAGGAGTGTTTGTTTGCCATTAACTAGCACATGTAGAAAATAAACACCTTGCTTGACAAGGCTCCATTATTAGCATGATTCCATTTTGTTGCCCACTTGTTTCTGTTGCTGCTGTGTTTAGTTGAGTGAAACGTACATGGATTTAACTGTGTATAAATGATGCTGGAAGGTCTCTGTTTCGCTTGTAGTTTGCTGCAACCACAGACGTAAACATGCATGAAGAGGAGCAGCATGCACGTTTGAGGATAGAAAATATAATTAAATAAATAAATATTTTTCTCTCATGTGTGAAAAGCAAAAACATATAGAACATAATTATGTAGACCGTTTCTTGCATTGTGCAAGATAAAGAAAAAATAAAAAGAGAGTGTGATGCATGAACACCGGTTCTGTAACAGTGATTCTAAGCAGCATTCCTTCAGAAAGCATGGTACATCTGAAGTGATCAGATTGCTCCTGATGTTGGAAGAAAGTTATGATTGAGGAAATGCATCAGCTGTGCAGAGCGGCAGGCAATGTTGCAGGCCTCTCTGAAGGCCTCTGCAGAGTGTGCAATCAGACAGAAGTCTGAAGAAGTCTCCTCTTTTGCCCTGCGTAGATTGTTGGATAATAATAAATATGTAATACAGTTCAGTATAAGTCTGCACCGCTCAAGGTTGGGTCTATCACACTTATATAGGCTGCTGCTCTCTGTTCTGTCCTGCGTGTGGTCACCTTTCTGCCACCACTGTTATTTCTTTCATCATCTTATGAGAGGTCAAAGGTCATAGCTGTGAAAACTGCATGATCTGGCCAGCAGGAAATGACTGGTAATATAGAGTCAACAAACATGGCGACAGTGACCATACTGTACTATTTTCAGGTTGCTGATATTGAGGGGATAAAAACGCCATCACCAGAAACAAATAAACCTTACAAACCCACCACAACCACTTCCTCCCATATGACAAGAGACACACAAAAAAGTTTTTCCTCTCATGAATATGGAAATATATCACAGAGGAGTCAGCGCCTGTTTGAAGAACCGCAGCTTTTGTTTCGCACAATTAATAGTACAAACAACTGTTCCCTCACAGACTGTCGGTCTGTCTTTTATATCGTTCGATGAATATGGTAACAGACTCGATGCAGCTCCCTCCTCAGGTCCCTGGATGGACTGAGATTAGCATCGGAAATGGAAATACATAATGCAATCATAATAATAATCATATACAGAATTTGATGGAGAAATATGCAGTTGTCTTTTGAATTGTTTATGAGCCACATGCTTTCCTTATTTCAAGCACAAAGGAAAATGTCACTGATTAGTGACCATGATACACCATGATTCACCATGCTTCCACTGGCTGTCATCATAAAATATTAACATGAATTAAACAAACAGTTGTTTCAATGTCATAAAATCTCTTGAATTGACATGTCTCTGAATAATAAAATGAGGGGTAATCGAATAAGCAAGTTGACAAGTTAAATGTTAATGTGATTCTTCAGGTATGTTTGGTGTTCTGGCTTCCTTTTAGCCCAGCAGGTTAGCAGACTCGATCCCTGGAACCTTCTTCCTATGAGGCCACTGTGATCAGTTGATCATTATTTTCATCATCAGATATTTGTGTTACAGAAGGCCAAACCTCCACATAATCAATAATTGTTCTGTTGAAATGTGTTTTAATGCGTTATATTTTGAAATGTCACCATTTTAATCACGCAGTCCTGCAGACGGACCTCCACCCACTGTAAAACTGCTCATATTCCAGCAGGTCAGAGCTCTTTTAATGACATTCGGCAGATTGTTTTAATATACTGGCTGATTACTGGATGTTTGCCACACAGCTGTCAATGAATATAAAGCTTATTTATAACATGCATAAATTAATGCAGAACTGAAGAGGATCTAAGAGAGCAGAAAACAGGATCAAATGTGCAAGAATAGTGTTCTGAATCTGTCTCAACATGCACCCTTGATCAAAAATGCATAAGAATTCCACTGTTTGTGAAATTGGCTGTATTTGTCAAAATGAAATCTAATCAAACCTTATCCCCCACCTCTGGTTTCGACACCTTAATCCTCAGCACACATTTTTATAAGCAGCAGAGGCGAAATGGGGATGTGTCCTGTCACATTTCATGAGTGGCTGCAAGCTGAGGAAAGAGGGCATCTGTCCGCCCTGCACAGGCTACTCCTCAAATATTAATAATGATAATGAGCAAAGGGCTGACCAGGGCCTGGGGCCTCCAACTGGCACCCGCTTATTAGAATAACCCCTGAAACTCTGTCTGTACACACACACACGTACACACGCACGCACGCGCGCACACACACACACACACACACACACACACACACACACACACACACACACTCACTCAAGTGAATACAAACGGGAACTTTTGCACATGACAATATGACAGGCAATATGCACATATATGCTTATGAAAAGCCATGCAAGCCAACAAGAGAAATTATTCAGGAGATGGATAATGTGAGAGTATGCAAAGACACACACACACAATCACACAAATAGTACGCACATGCAAATGGACACCCGTTGGGACCGAGTAGAGGATTCCCCTCTGGACAGAGAGTCTCCATCAGGCTTGCTGCTCCCCTCATACCTTCCTGACCCATGTCACACACAATCAGCCTTTCCTGTCCTGTCCAATGCAAGTGCATGCACACACAAACACACACAAACACACACACATATACACTGTTTCTCTCCCATGCTTCTGCAGAGCCATGGCGAGTGCCCTGCCTCACCCCTGGACCCACTGGTCATTAGTATGGAGGCCTGTCTGTGTTTGTTTGGCTTCTAATGGACCATTTAAATGCAGAATATTCACAGCAGACAGGGCCATCCTCAGGGACAGCACACACACAGAGGCCCCTGAATATGCTCCGGCTCCATTATCCTGGAGGAAGTTATCCTTATTATCATCACACTGCCAGGCTGACTGGCAATGAGTTAGCATTTGTTCACCGTTCTCTCTGTTCTTGTCATGGTGACTGTGGATTTGCTTTGTTATTTAACATCTTTTATCTAGGTACATGTTTTAGCTGGTGGTAGCATTTTCATCATGATCAAATGAGTATCTATACATTGCCAGAGAGTGACTTTAATCTACAGGCACCTCATATTTATCATCTGGAGGTTACAGAGTAATGGATGGATGGATGGATGGATGGATGGATGGATGGATGGATGGATGGATGGATGGATGGATGGATGGCAGAGAGAACAGGTGTCCAGTCAAGTTCTCTCAAAGCCGATTCTTTTTGTCTCCTTCCTCGGGGATAATCTTACGAAATGAAAGGGACTTTGGCGTGAGGCTGAGCAGAGTGCCATCCTCAGCCTCCGGCTCTAAATTAGCATAATGTTTTTGACTTTAATGTGTGTGTCTGTAAGTTGTGTGTGTGTGTGTGTGTGTGTGTGTGTGTGTGTGTGTGTGTGTGTGTGTGTGTGTGTGTGTGTGTGTGTGTGTGTGTGTGTGTGTGTGTCTGTGTGTGTGTGTCTGTGTGTGTGAATGTGTATATATTCCTGTGATGAATACTTGCCCATATATGCACTGAGTGCTCTCTGGGGAGCAGTGGGGAGTGGAGGAGGAGGGTTGAAGGAGACCATCAGCCCAGCAGGAAGTCTCCAGATGTGGGGGCTACTGAGCCGACAGGCCAGGCCCCTCTGGGCGCGTGTGTGCCAACCTCAACCTTCATTGCTCTGCAGCAGCCTCTTCTGCGGTTTGGTCATGGTGAACGGGCAGCAGGGAGGGACAAAGACACTTTAGGTTATAAGAATTTAAAAACAGCAGAGAAACAGGCACAGTGGTGAATATTTTTTGTCAATACTTCAGCATATGACTAATTTATTTAGCACAGAGTCTCTGATGTACGAACTTTAATCCAGACAATCTGTGTATATTCAGAAAAGACCATGTTTTTTAACATCAACAGAAATCTCATATATCCTTATTATCGCCTACATTTTAACTTTAAATATTAACTGAATTGACAGGATAATCACTAACATTTAAAGTTTGTTCCCTGAAAGAAAAGAAAGAAGAGGTTGCACACATTAGATGTATGAACAGCTGCACTAGACTCCAAAGTTGCAAAAAAAAAGAAAGCTGCACAACCAGTTTCTTTAAACCACTTTTTTAGTGTAATAACTTCTCATATCCTGCTACAGTAAACCATGCTCACAAAGCCTTGTGCAAAAGATTGCTCCCAGACATACAGATGTATACAGTGTACACTCCTATATGTCTTTTACACACACATACACACGCACACACACACACATAACAGTCCAGTGCAACAGTTATAAAACACACAGAGGCTTCTGTGACCTGTGCAGAGCCTGCAGCAGTTCTCCCAGTGAATGTTATCTGCACTTATCTGTGTGTGTGACCTGCCTGGTTACACAGGGTCTGCTCCACACACACACACCTTATCACATGCTTCCGCCGCCAACATACACACAAGCACACATGAAAACTAGGAAGGAAATGGCCATTCAGAGTCTGCACAATAGAAAGGTAAAGTGCGACACACGGTGGGTCGGTTCCAAAGGTTAGCTGCACTTGACAGCGTCCGTGACAACGAGGGTCGGTGTATGGTACACGCACCGTGGAAGATATGAACGGTTTCTCTTCAACACCGTCGGCAAGGCAGTGGAATGTGAAAAGACAGGTCAACTGTGCCTTCCAGGTGGGAATGATAAGGGCAATAACCAGGATCTTAACCCTTTCTTTGGTACTCAGTGAAATACCTGGAAATCCTTGAGGATTTCAAATCGTATGTGCATCCATAGGCTAACTGCAGCAGAAGCAGAATTTTGGCTCTTGTTGGTAACTCGGCCTCTTGTCTATCATCACGCTGCTCACTCTCCGTTTAGCACAAAAGCTGGGCTCACAGTGAGCAAACAAAGACCCAGCACAGCGGCTCACACACAGACCACTGGGTTCCCCCTGGTGCTCTGGAGGAGGGTGAGGTGGGAGAGTGGGGCAGCGCCTGAGGCCATATGGCAGGGACAGAGACATTTACATAATGTCATATTTTATTTAATTAGCCATTCTAAATGCAATCAAAAGCCGATGAGGGCTTTGAGCTGCCTTGCTGATTGGCAACATGATATCACTCTGACCCCGAACACTGGCGCTCTGCATCCCAATGATGCAATATTGAAGCCATCCCTGCGCTCCAACACAAACACAGTTCACAACTGTATGTGTGAGTGCATGTGTGTGTGCATGAGAGAGAGAGAGAGAGAGAGAGAGAGAGAGAGAGAAAACTGTTGAGAAGTGGGTGTGTATGTTGATTGCTTTCATATGATGAGTCCATGAGAGGTAAGAGAGTCAATTCATCATTCAGAATTCAAAAAGCTGTATGGATGGCAGTAAAGTTACAAAGAACAGGAAACAGGAGAGGGAACAGAGAAGGACAGGTGTGAAAGAAAAAGAAGATCCGATCAGATCAGTGGACCTTGAGTGCTTTGGGTTAAATTTAGGAAAACACCTGGCTGGGCTGATGGTGCAGGTGTTTCTCAGAATCAGGAAGTTGGTATCTTTACTTCTTTAATAGTAGCCTGTTCACCCACACACACACACACACACACACACACACACATACACATACACACACACACACACACACACACACACACACACACACACACACACACAAACACAAACTGCCATCTCCCAAGAGAGGAGAAACGTTGGTGGCTAAAAAGATGATCATCCTTTAGACAGGAAGGAAGGAAGGAAGCAAGGCCTTACGCCAACACATTCACCTTCTCTCTGACACACACACATGCATGAGCACAGCAGTGCTCTCAGCAGCAAGTCAAACAAACTGTTTGAGGGGTCAGGTTCCGTCTGGCTTAACAGGGCCAAAGACCCTGCCGAAAGGTCCTCCATGTTGAAGAGTTTTGGTCTGTTTGAATCAATCTTTGCAGTCCTGAACTGCCAAAAGCCAAAGATTATAATAATAATATATACATATCTTCATATTTAATATAATGCATTTCAAATACGGCTGATTAAAACTCATTCTGATCAATGCAGGCTTTCATTATATTGATTTTTTTATTCTTGTTTTCTTTGTTTATCACGAAAAAACATTCAATTTCAGACGGATGTTTGGATCTGTAAAGTCATCTCTGTCTTTCCTGTTAATTAACCAACTCTCCTCACCTGGTTTCACACCTCACCTGCAGCTGATGAGCCTCATCACACCTGAGTATTTAAACCAGGAGTTTCTCAGAAGTTCCCTTTCGGTCGGGTTGTTTCGAGCTCAGGCTTGGTTTCTGTTTTCTGCTGAGGTTTTGTCTTTAGATCTTTTTAAAAGCTGGGTAAATGGTGCTTATAAAATACATATATACTAAAAATACATTCCTCGTCATACGTCCCACAACAATCAGGGGGTGAACCAGGGAGAAGGCATCATCATGACCTTTATTAGATCACAAGCAGACCTCCTGTTTGTGCACAGTCCTGCGTCGAACACAAACATTGACTGAAACAAACAAAAACCTGTTTGGGAGATTGACACAGGTCTGCTGCTGCTGCTGCTGCTGCTGTTGTAGCAGCAAGCACAGACGGATGTGTGTGCAGATGAAATAATTGAGGTGTGAATGGCAACTTTCTTTCCTGGAAAGATGGCACATGAACAGCAGTATTTGTGCTGATGCTCAGTGTAATTTTCCCTGCACACAAAGGCTACAACACAGACTGATAGTCGTTGATTCTGATTGTCTTTATTGGCAGAACCAGCAGGGAATTGGTCATTGTATTGGAGGTGGAGGTGGAGGTGGAGGTGGGGTCTGTCTGGTTAGGAATTGATTCAGTCTGGGTCTGAGACAGGGGTAGAAGGCCGTAGCCTTGGCAATGACCCCTCCTCAAATGAGCCAGTGAACCTTTTTGTGCATCTATGTCCAGATAACAGTGTTGGTTACTGTTTGAGCTGTTATGCTCGAGCATGTATGTTTGTTGGAGGCGCATTATTAGTCTTTCAGTGTCTGTGTGTGTGTGTGTGTGTGTGTGTGTGTGTGTGTGTGTGTGTGTGTGTGTGTGTGTGTGTGTGTGTGTGTGTGTGTGTGTGTGTGTGTGTGTGTGTGTGGCTGTGTGGCTGATCCCGTGATGAGGTGTGTCTCATTAGGCCCAGGCTGAAGCTCAGGAGGAGGCGCGAGGTCATTCCAAAGGGAGAGAAACGATCGATCAGGAAGGATACCCCCCACCTCCAGCGCCACCATGCCCATCACCTGCTACACACTCCTATGCAGATACACACTTCAGCACATACTGCAACACACGCGTGAAACACGTCCCACAAAGACACAAGTGTCCACTCCGCTTACTGCACCATACCTCAGGTTCCTCTGCATTGACACATGATAGACAGGCGCATTAACAAGTAAATGAATACAAAAGAGATGTAGGCACACAGTAAAGGACAAACACTGTTCCAAATGACCTCAGCGCACACAAAAATGCATGCACACAGTGACACGAACACACTCCAATCTAAATTACGGGTGTAAATTGGGTGGAGGGAGGGACGCAGGAGGGGGGCTGGTGGCGACCGAAATGGAAGAGCCGGACTGATCAATACTGCTGGAGATTTTCCTCTCTCCACTCTCCTCTCAATTGTCATGCTCACTCCAAGCAATTAAATGCTCTCTGTTTCTGCCCCCCCATTCTCTTTCTTCTTCCCCTCTTCTCCCTTTTTCTCTGGCTCTCTGTCTAGCCTGCATCGTTTCTCTCTCACATCTTTGGGGCCTGTTTCGAGTGACCCCTGCCCTTCTTCATTCTTTCAGCAGTACATATTTGGCATGTTTTGGATTGCAGAAGTGACTCTTGTGCTAAAAAAAAATAGGACATTTTATGACCCTACATACTGTGTATTGCTCTAAGATGTCCCAAAATAATTTCAGATTGTCAAAAACACATTTGGAGAAAAACTGCCCATCGTCTTGGTTCTTAAAACTTTGCTCTTGGGAACCATGGACTTTTCTATAGAAAGGAAGTTGTTTTTGGCTGGAATTGGAAAAATGAAATGATGGAATGTTGGTCCTTTCCAAATCCCATCAATCTGGTCATTGAGAATTTGAAAAACAGATCAAACGAAAGTAAAATGGACACCTTAAATCACGTTTGCAACCAACATATCTGTCACTTTTTGAGGATTGACTCTTTAGTGTGTATTAGCTGACCCCTTATCATAACCCTAACCATCTACTAACTAACTAACTAACTAACTAACTAACTAACTAACTAACTAACTAACTAACTAACTAACCCCCTAATCTTAACCCTAATGTAAACCCACTTCTAACCCCAACCTTAAAACCAAGTCTTAACCCTCAAACGGGCCGTTGAAGTTGTGAGGACCAGCCAAAATGTCCTCATTTCCCAAATATGTCTTCACTTTTTTGGTAGAATGATCATTTTGGTACCCAGTATGCTGCAAGTACAAGAACACACACTCCATTTCTGTGGTGCAGTTTAGCACACATCTGCTGCTCACCAGTTAACCACGTATATATTTGTGGGTAACTGGTGAGCAGCAGATCAAAGCTCAGCTAACGCTTGTGTGTGTGTGTGTGTGTGGTGGGGGGGGGGGGGGGGGGG
>BJFM01001682.1:193188-203188 GCA_016586285.1 Arothron firmamentum
TTTTTTTTTTTTTTTTTTTTTTTTTTTTTATGCCATTAAAAGCCATGGATAAAATGAGCATTCGCGTAAATACAGCCACAGGTCGGAAGGGGATAGCCAAAGGAGGATAATTGAGAAACCATCATCCCCCTGAGATAAAGGTAGAGTGTCCACATGTTTTCTATCAAAGTGAAGCAGATGAAGGGTAATGTCTTTTTAATAAGATAGGGCTGTATAAAAGGTCTCTGGGACATTCAGCTTGCATTTATAGTTGGAATGGGGTTAATATCACTGGGGATATTTGCACCGTGCTGCTGGAGACTTCATTGCCCGATTATCCAGTGCGAATGCCTAGTATTGACAATAAGGAAGCAGAGAGATTAAGTACAACTCCCACTTATTGTTTTAAGAGTCTTAATGATGGTTTCTATTTACCTTCAAATTGTCAAGACAGACTGACGAGTGTTTGTCTCGAATTTTCAGAAGAAGCCCTCCCTCCCTGGTTTTTTATCAGCAAAGTTTCGTATTTGCGGCCACTCAATGACAGCGTTAATAGGGCAGGATTTCTGATTTGTTGCCCCAAATTGAGAAAGCCACATCTGTAATTCCCCACATGGAATCAGTTTTTTATGTTCCACACGCAGCCAAAATTAAATTAAATGCTGCTGCCAGTTACCAGTTTTCAGGCTATAAAGACACCAGAGCCAAAAGTTGTCTGATTTTCCATTATTTATTATCTTGTTCTTAAAAAAAATTAATAAAAAACTTTTCAGATTGTTGGCCTGCGTTTTGACCACAGGCCATTGATGTTGCTGACAGGGAGAAAGTAGCTTGTTGTTCCCGAAAGAAAAAAAAAAAGGTTTTACTGAGGACACCACTAATCATGTCAGGTGAGGAGAAGAACACCCGTTAGATTTCAACTCCTCCCCTCCGTCACCTCTTGTCTAAAGCCAAAACAAGTGCTAAACCTACAGAACGACAGGACTCCGTAACATGGAACTCCACTTTCAGTCCTTCACACATGAAGTATCGTCCTGTTGCTGGAGTTTGGATGGATTTGTTTCAGTAAAATTTTGGAAACACTGAAATGTAATCTGATTATCTGCAACTACCTGCCAAGTAAACTGCTCCTATAATTCCGCATGAAAGTAAACTAATATGAAACAAGCAAGATGACAGCTGGAAAATCCTGCACCACCGCTCAAAACACTGAGAGGCTTACTGCTCCGCGCTGTCTTTCTCTCTTTCGCTACAACTGAGTCCACTAAATCAAGTTGAAACACAGCTCTGTGCTCGCGTGTGTGTGTGTGTGTGTGGGGGGGGGGGGGGGGTGTATGTCCCACTGTTTTGCAGCCAAAAATGTGTTCAGCCTCCACCCCCACCTTTACCACCCCATACGGGTCTACCTATAGGAGGAGGAAGACCCAGAGGGGATGGTGTGTGTGTGCGTGCGTGTGTGCGTGCGTGCGTGCGTGCGTGTGTGTGTGTGTTGTAGGTCATATGGGTTGAAGGAACATATCCTGCATGCTTATCTCAAGTGGTGCAAGGAGAACAGCTACGCACACAAAGAAAGAAAGCTGCTGCTTTGCTCTTTTTAACCAACTGCAACTTATTTCTTCCTCGTGCAGTCAGATTCCACCGCATCTAATGTCTTCAACAGAAGAAGAAGAAGAAGAAGAAGAAGAAGAAGAAGAAGAAGAAGAAGAAGAAGAAGAAGAAGAAGAAGAAGAACTGTCCTGGCCTCAATAAAGCAGCACCTCTTTGGCCTCTGACGTCTGGAATATTATAAAGTGTCAGAGTGGTTCAGGGAGCTTTGGCAACTTGCAGAGAACAAAAAAAAAAAAAAAAAAGTGAAACTTTCTCATGGTCTATGTGGGTATATGTAAACCAGAGGTCCAGAGCATGCAAAAGCAAACCACCAGACACGTGCACAGAGACTCATCCACACACAAATCACACGATTCACCTCAGTGACCATTCACTTTTCTCACTTCCATGTTTCTGTCAGGTGTGTGTGTGTGTGTGTGTGTGTGTGTGTGTGTGTGTGTGTGTGTGTGTGTGTGTGTGTGTGTGTGTGTGTGTGTGTGTGTGTGTGTGTGTGTGTGAGAGAGAGAGAGAGAGAGAGAGAGAGAGGGATTTTGAAAGAGGAAGTGACCGACGGGACAGATGTCAGTTGTCCCATCACACATCATTGTCTGAGACTGTTTCAGTAAAAACAGGAAATCAGTTTTGTGACAGAGAACAGCAGCTTTCGGTCATGAGTGAAAAATTCTCTTTAATTTCTGAACCACCTGTCCAAAAGAGACGCATGTCTGGTAAAACAACAATTATCGATCATCAATCAGAAGACATGTGCAGTCTGCTTCCAGCATCATTTGTATGACAAAGATATACTGTACATCTTAACATTAAAGTGGCTAAAGCCTTTCTTTTATGTTCAGATCTATACATTTATTGAATTAAAGAGAAATGGATATAACATGTATGCGTCTTTCTTAAATGCTGATTAGTCTGTATTACTTATGAACCTTGATGAAGAAACGATGAAAAAGCTCTTTGGTGCTGTGTTGCTGATCCAGATCGATATCTACTGACACCACACTGGTACAATGTACTTAATCAGTAGCTCATTAGCACTAGCAGGCTCCAGTTCAACACAAACTTAACCACAGTGACTAAAAACATTAACATTCCACATGCGAGCAGCGAGCAGTTCCACGGCCCCGGCCTGAGACCAGCAGCCTTTTGCTGGAGAGCAAGGTTGGGGGCCGTGTTGAGCTAATTAACCCTGTTAATCTTAGTGGGCACTGGGTCAGTGTGTGTGTGTGTGTGTGTGTGTGTGTGTGTGTGTGTGTGTGTGTGTGTGTGTGTGTGTGTGTGTGTGTGTTTAGCTGGCTAACCCCAGCAGATGAGCCTTCATCCCAATCACAGCCCCCTTTCATGCTGGCAGCCTGCCGCTCAGCTTGGCAGACACACGCTCACGAGGGGTCTGGTGTGCACGTGTGCCTCCACCACTGTGTGTGTGCATGCATGTGTGTGCGTTTGCACAGGGGATGGAGGATTATAGATGTTGAACATACACACGCAAATGAGCGCAGGGTCTACCCGGTGTGCATGGCATGGAGAGAGAGTGTGTGTGTGTGTATGTGTGTGTGTGTGTGTGTGTGTGTGTGGCTTTGTGTGTGTGCGCACGCGCGCACGCATGTGCTGTAATAAAGCCAGTAATGTTTTACTGGCCCGCTGACTCAGTGCATAAAAAGATCAGTGGGCCAAATCCATTAGTGGGATAATTGCATTACACGGTAAATATTCCTAAAAGGTCAATATCTTCATTTGAAACATCATCGTCTGAGACTGCAAAAGAAACAGGAATTCTGGGATTTTTGTGGAAGCCAGGACACAAAATATAGTTTCTCAATGTCTATTATGGCCAAGATTTGGCCTGCGGGACAGACTTTCCACCCTGGAATGAGTCAGCAGCAGCATGTGGTGGTCCAGCAGATGATCACAGAAGATTCTGAGCTCCACTTTCTTGCCTTGCGTTGCCAGTCGCTGTCTACTTCTCTCCTGTTTTATTTTCCAATCACACTTTCAATCAACCACTGGCTTGGATGAAACATCAGACTTGAAATGCTTCTCAGCCTGTCTTCCAGACTGTCACAGTGGTTAACCTCCTCTCAAAGCGAGACGCTCACAGGTCAACTCTGCCCAGTCCTGATGAGCAATAAAAGCAGAGACCCACACATGAATTAATTTGATGTTTCTCTGGCAAGTGGCGTCGTGATGGCAACAACAAATGAGACTTTCTGTAAAACTCTGATGCACTGAAGCGTTTCACACGGATGATTTAAAAAAGGGAGCTCAAAAGGAGAAATCGGGCTTTATCTGCTCAGCCTCATGTGATGTGTGTAAATAAAAGCTGTTTAGTTTACTTTGGAATATCTGGCAGGCTCAGATTACACCAGGAAAACTACTTCAGCTTTTAGGAGATGCTTCCAAAAATCAAGAAAAAATGACCAGATTTTACCAGACAGCGTAATGAGAGTTGTTTTTCTGGCAATAATCGTACTCAAGTACAAAAATTGTGAGCAAAGTCAGATATATTAACATCTATCAGAGCCACAGTTTAACACTTAATTCAACAAACACAGAAAAATCTAATCCAAATCCTATATTTGGCATACGTTTAAGGAGTCATTACAGTGCTGGAAAAAATATGATTAATGGCGACAAACTCTTGCGGCATAACATTCAGTCATTATTGAATTAGATGAGTTACATTCATGCAACAAATAAACAAAAGCCTCTGCACAAAGCAAAGGCAGATCATCTGCTTTTTTCATTATAGTGGCTTCAATTCAGGATTTGGGGGTTTTTTTCAAAGCATTTTCTAGCATTGCAGTTGATCACAAGGTGGTGGATTCTATAGGAACACGATTATGGAAATGTAATATATGTGGAAAAGTAAGCAAAAAAGCCTGAAAGAATACACAAGAAGAAGCAAGAAAGACACACACAGCCCCCGAGCTATTGTCCTCCACATGTAGGTCAGGCCAATCGTAAGAGCTACGCACACACATGTACACACACACACTAGCACACACACTCTCCCCAGGAGGCTGTTCTCACCTGCAAAGAGGCCAGTTTGGACACCGTGTCAAAGATTAAACCTGTGTTTTATCTCAGGCAAGGAGGCTGCCTCAGGGAGAGTGTGTCCGTGTGTGTGCGTGTGTGTGTGTGTGTGTTCACTCAGAGGGGCAGAAGGTCACAGGAGAATACTCTCTCCCTCTCACATGAACACACACACACACACACACCCAGATGCCTTTCTCTGTGCGCGCGGTCAAGTAGAAAGGTGGATCTGTGTCAGGTAGCGAGGGTATTTACTGTTACTGAGACACACAGGCCCAGAAAACACAAACACAGCGAGAGAGGGAGAGCGAGCTGAGGGTGAAAAAAAGAAGGAAAAACAGGGATGAACTGAGACAGAAAGCAGAAGGTGGAGGAGGAGAGCGCGGACGTGTTGAGAGGGCACCAACAGAAGCAATGGCCTTCTCTCTGTGAACATCAGTCAGACCTCATCGCTGAAACTTACTTCAGAACTTTTCCACTGATCTCGATGCATTTATTCAGGTCATTCATGTGCTCTGATTCTGCTTGTATCTCGTCTTGCTTGTGATAACTTCCTGGTCTAACGTTCTAATTATAATATGGAATAAATATAACGGAAGACACGGAAACATAACCTGCTCTCCCCCCCAAAGGTGGTATCTGGATAGCTTTCCCCTCCGCCCTTCATGCACTCATTTGTAGCTCTAATATGCACACATAATTGAAATTTTAAACGATGAAATTGAAATGAAAATAACTTCTTTGGCTTTCGAAAAGCAAAACAATCACTGGCTGACAAGTTCATGTATTTTTGCATTTTTTATTTTTTTTAGACATAAAGTTATTTGTGCCTTCAGGGAAACAGGGGCCACCTGGGTTTAACCGATCCACCCGTCTGTTCTGTTCACAATATTTGCACTCATAGTTGCATAGCAGCTCTTCTGAAAGACAGTGTTCTATAGCTCATCACAAAAGAAAGTAGAATTCTATCTGTGGGCATTCCTGGAAATGTTGTGGGCTTCCGCTGTCCGATGTGATGTCCCCGAAGCAGAATTCAGCGCCCACAAACTGGGTCAAACCACCTGGGACACACTCTGTTTGAGACACTCGAACCTTTTGTTCTCTACCTCTGAGGTTAAATTATCTGAATTGGTCGTTCATTTAGCGGTCAGATGGTCACCTGCATGCTCGGAGGGAGGCTGAAATCTCTCCTATGTGTTGTTAAAGAACCTCAGACAAAGACAGTGAGGAGACGAACTGACGACCACACATGTGTTGAGACACTTGAGATTGGAGATTTTAATTACTCTGGTGCTATTTATCTGCATTTTTTTTTTAACAAAAGCTCAAAGCTCAAACGTGATGTGTTGAAATGAAAATTTTCAGGTAAAATGTCAACTGTTGGGCATCCTGCCTCTCAAAAAAATGTTTCTGTTGATGTGTTTTTCTAATGTATTCATCACTGCTGCTCTCCTGCCGCTGGGCCGGGGGACAGCGAGGGACCACAGGTGCTGGGGTGAATCCGATGGACGTTCGTAATTTATCATTCATACGCCAGTGACGGCAGGCCGGGCCGAAATATGGCAGGGTAAACACGAACCATAGATCATCCACAGACACAGATACACACAGACAGACAGCGATAAACACCACACACATACATAAAATATGGCTCTGCAGACACATGCTTTCATGTGTACATGCGGCGGGACACGGGTCACATCACAAACGTGCCTCTGTTGGCCTGCTGCAGATAACTTTTTTACATTTCTTTCCTCCACTTTATCTTAGTCTCTCTTCGAGCTTTCCTGTCTCCCTCTCTTTGTATTTTTTCTAGTAGATTGCTGGCAGAGTGGACACATGCTGCCTCCATATTCAAAACACAGATATGACTTCATCTATATATTAACCTGTGTCTACTAAACAATTATAGATTTTTTCTCCTCTTCTATTCTTAGAAATGGACTCTGTTCCCCCCCTCCCCCAAGCCCCACTGTCTCCCCTTACAGATCCTAAATAAACTTCCCTCCCCTAAATGCCCCACGCTTCCAAACTTTTAATCCAGGCTTTGCAGGGATGTATCACACTGTGACATCACTGCTGGCCTGCATCTGCAGAGAGAGCTGGGAGCTGATTTCTATGTTTACATAAGATTAGAGCACAGGGAGAAAAGAAGGTAGCTGATACGGTAGCTCCGAGCCAAGCTGCTCTCATTTTCCAACGCCGCCACAAACAGCCTGCAGGAGAGCGGCTGAGCAGAGATACAGGACGTTTCGCTGCTTACATGGAGCTACGGCAGCAACGTCAGGCTTCGGGCTTTGGCTCATTCGTGACAACGACTCAATGCAAACATCCAAATGAGGCCTGAGACGTGACAGATGCAACATCAGCCCCGCTGACCAATCGGGGGAGTTTATTTCCCCTCACACGACGTTTGTAACGGATTGCCAGTTAAAAGGATCTGAAACCACCAATGTGACCAAATCTGTTTGTAATTCAGGTATTCTGGGATGTTGGTCTGCTCTGAAAATCGCTGGACTGAGGCACTGAAGAATGAGGAAGACCCACAGGAGTCGTCAACAGGAGTGTCCGACACACTCGTTCCAGCACTACTGGGAAATGACGGACTCACATCTGTGTCAAAAAGCAGAGCAGTTCCCCGGAGGCCAAAACCGCCCTGACTGAAAGGCCACGTCACGGTGCACGTCCTCGCACAGTCTGTCCTGACATGCAGCTCCTGCTCACACAGGCAGCACCATCTGAACGTAAACACGGCAACGCTACGACACTGTGTCAGTGCGACTACAATGCTCAGAGCTGTTTCTCCTTCCCGATTTCCCTGTTGGATGATGCATTGTGCTGTACCTGTTAGCGATTGTGCGCTGCGTGTTAACGCTGCTGCAAGCACGCGTTCACGCTGCGCACGTCACCTCCGCTGTTTCTTACAGGTGTGTGCACGGTGCAGACAAGATGTCGAGGAAATAACAGCGCAGGGGCGGAGAGAGTGATATATTTAAAAAAAACAACAACAGCTATACAGTCGACCTAAAGTTTATGCTTAAAAAAAGAAAACCCTTTAGCAAGGCAGTAAAGCGACTGAGTCTGCAGGCCACAGACAGAAATAAATGGACATCCGGCATGGATGTCATGACAGTGAGAACTCCAAACTCAACACGTTGTACTCACCTTCCAGCTGCACAACAGCCAGACACTCAACTGTCATGCAAGTGCCCTTAAGCAAGGCATCAAACCCGCTGAACCTGCTCCACAGCCAACAGCACATCCAGAAGCCCTCTGCAAATTTACAGAAAGCGTTTATAACCCTACCCTGCTTCCTGCTGCACCTCCTGACCCCGGCGCTTGGTGTAAATATAAATGTACTCCTGACTCGTCGACTCACACTGGCTCACACGGGCGTCAGCGCCGCAGAGGTTAAAAAGATGTATGTTTTACTTCCTGCTGGTTTCAGGCTGCCTGCTCGATCCATCCCCTCCTATGTGCAGTTCTCTGCGTCTTGAAGTGGAGGGCTTGGCGGGTCAGTGTTAGTGGGAATCTGCTGCAGTTTCTCTTCCTCCTTTTTTCAACATGTTTGAACTTTTGTTGTTTGGTTGTTTGTTTTTTCCTATTTGTGTTTTCCTACTTTAACCCTCTGTGGCACGGATTCCGTGTCAGTAAACCCTCTTTGAAATGGTCCTGTTGAACTCTGTGTGTGTGTGTGTGTGTGTGTGTGTGTGTGTGTGTGTGTGTTTGTGTGTGTGTGTGTGTGTGTGTGTGTGTGTGTGTGTGTGTGTGTGTGTGTGTGTGTGTGTGTGTGTGTGTGTGTGTGTGTGTGTGTGTGTATCAGCACCAAACACTAGGTATAACTGTATGTAATCATGTTATATCTGAAAGAAATGCGCACGCGCGCGCGCACACGCACACACACACACACACACACACACACACACACACAGAGTCCTATCCCAGTGTCTCATCAAACAGTTGGACATTGGCCAAGTTCATCTAATGGACAGCTGCCATCCTCCCCCCTCCTCTCTATCAACCATTGGGTAGTCTTCCTCTACGGCCTCCTCTCCTCTTTTTTTTCCTTCCCCTCCCACCTCCACAAATGCTGCAAATTGGTACGTGCATCTCCCTCCCTAAATCGTGTCTCCCTTTGTTTGTCATCAGACTGTGCTCGCTCACACACACACACACACACACACACACACACACACACACACACACACATCCTTGTTCTGCTATCTTTGTGAGACATAATGTGTTGCCAGCCCCGTATACTGACCCTAACCACCCCAGCCACAACCCCCTGAACCTTAACCACCTAAATCCAAATCTAACCTCAACCTTAATACCAAGTCTAAACCCTCAAACAGGCCTTGGAGGTTGTGAGGACCAGCCAAAATGTCCTCACTTCCCAAAATGTCTTCACTTTGCTCATAGAATGCCAATTCTGGAACAGCTAAACTACTAAAAATCAGAAAACAAACAGAATCCCAAAGACAAGTTATATGTATTGACGGCACGTGTATATGGAAGTGTGTGCTTGTGCGTGTGTGAGAGAGCAAGAGGGAGAGAGCTCAGAGATGAAAACTACAGTCCAGAACATGCTGAAACACATCTGTCCTCGAAAAAGAAGGATGAAAGAGGAGGAGTGAAATTTGAAGGGGGATCCATAAAGAGCAGGTGAAGGTGGGTTTTATTTTCCCTCCACTCAGAAAAACACACTCGCACAAAAGACCAGATTATTGGTCGGCAGCGGATGTCGGGGGGGCGGAAGGGGGGGGGGTGAAGAGTTCAAGGAATTGCTGTTAAGATGCGGGCAGCGGCCACAGGCTTGGTTGTGCTTGTGTTTTCTTTTTTCTATTCTTTCAGGCGCGCCAGGGCCACCTCTGCAGTGGCAGGCGGGCCTCAGAGCTCAGTTACTTCACCTGTGCCATCCTCTGCACCTGTATCCGCTTCAGCAATCACACACACACTACTTAAACTTTCTGCCTGCCAGTTCTTCAGCTTTTCCTCTGTAACCTCCAGCTCTGGTCCCCTCTAGTACTGCAGAACTTGGTTCCTCATTTTTAATACTATTGTCTTTAATAAAACAGGTGAATTGTGAGATCTGCATTTGAGTCCTGGTTTCTCTGGTATCAGCCATAACAATTTCAGTATCTTTAAAATTTATTTAACAAAACATCTTTATTTTTAAACACAAGTTTGCTCAGATTTTACCTGTGACTCCAGCTGAAACTTATGAGACATGAACTCTACCCTCATGACGTTTGTTTTAAAAGCACAGTAATTTATTTCTTTTGTCTATTTAACTCCAAATATGTATTGCCAGATTTGGCTCCATTGATTGTGTTGCTTTTATTATTGTTGTTATTTGTCATGCTGCATATGTGTCATGGGGGAATAA
>BJFM01001682.1:219006-233745 GCA_016586285.1 Arothron firmamentum
AAAATACGTTTTCATGATTAATTGGGGGGGGGCTCTGCTGTGACCTGGAGGGCGGTACTGTGTTGGTCCCAGTTTGTCGGTTGAAATTTGATTAAACAAATTTGATTTTAATACTTGACTTATACAATAAGAGAATATAATTTATAAACAGATGCAACAGTGGTGAAACACGCCTCCAGCCGTGACGGGAAATACCGGAGAATAAAGAAAAAGTTTTTGCGCCTTTTGTTTCCGGGGGGAAATTACCTCCAAATCCCTGATAAACCTAGTCCCTTATGCGGAGGAATTTCAGGCTCTGCTAGTCCTGCCTTGTGCCCCATCCTTTCTTACACCACCGCCGCCCTTCTATCCCCAAAGCTTTGCAATAAAGGAGCGGCTGGATTTCACAACGCGCCATTATCACATCAGGAGATGTGCGCGCACGCAGCGGCGTCGGGCCAGTGGCATTAGATGGAAATCAGGCGGGATTACACGGCTATAGACCAAATTATTACACACTGGCACACACACATGCACACATTCCGTTTTTGCTGTGTCAGAGGAGAGCAACCGCGTCCAAACCTAGTTCTTTCTTAGATTAGGAAAAATATGTTTTACAGTTTTTAATCTCTTTTGGGGCAATACCCCCCGTTGACCACCTGTTAAATGGGACATTGTACAACTAAAATAAATGCGGACTGGCCCCCTCCTGTCACGCCCGCACCGGCCTGTCTGTAACGCACGAATGTGTTTATGGCCGCCGCGGTCAAGTCTGTTAATTTTACACTAAACGCCTTGTTAAGAGGATGAATGACGGAGCTGAAATGATGCTCAGGGGAGCGTTTGTTCCAGCTCTGACAGCAGCCTATAGCTGCGTGGATCTATAATGCCGGTGGTAGAGAGGGCCTGTCTGTGGCGCTGATGTCAAACGGTTTGTAGGTGTTTGATTGTCAATATCAGCCATCCGAAAATAACAATAACAGCGTTAGAACGTCCTGAACTCTACGGTGATTATCTGTGCGTCATTTAAAGTCTTCTAACTGAGGACAAAATGTCTCTAAATGAAGCCGGGTATCCAGTTTAAAGCTTCTATTTTGTTTCGTTTTTGAAATTAAGATGAAGACTCCAAATGAAATTCCTTCCACTCGTGCGCGTGTCGCGCTGCTGAACTCTGCCGTTTCTCCGGCTGAGTCGCGGACTCTGGCTCCCTCTAACGGCAGCTGAGAGAAGAACCGCAGAGTCAGGCCACTGCAGCGGCCCCGCAAATCTGAGGATTCACCGATGCTAGAAGCCAAATGAGAAGAGAAGAAGTTGTGGAAATAATGGGGAAAAAATGGCAAAACTGAAAATAAATCATGAACTGAAAATTTCGTTTTCATTTGAATGTAATACTTTTGGTCAAGATTATGACAACAGTCACCTGGTAGTTGATAATTTACAGCAGAATTAATGTTATGTTCTTAAAAAAATGTCTAAGAAATATATACAATTATATATAAAATATATAAAATAGAAGTGTTTAGTAAATGTCTCACCAGTGTACAGGTGAGTAATTTTCTCCAGTTATCATGTTTTTTATTGCAAAACTAAGTGTTAAGGGGAAATATAATTTAAGTGATAATAATATCATATTAGTTTGTAACTTTATTTTCCAAAAAGGAACAGATTTGACTGATCAAACCTTGATTCTGACCCTCATGAACCTCAAACCCTTTATTTTTCAGGGTTCTGGGACTTGGTTCCCAATGAAGGTTTAAACACTTCATTTCGTGGTGGAAATGGAATGTAAGTTTTTTGTTGTTGCTGTTGTTGTTGTTGTTGTTGTTGTTGTTGTTGTTGTTGTTGTTGTTGTTTTACTTTCATTGATCACTTAGCTTTAGTCAAATAAATAATAAGTCAAAAGTGATATAATTTGCATTTCTCTGAATTACATTTATATTTCTGTTTTTAGTATTTTGTTATCTGTGAGGTTGTATTGGTGATTTTTTTAAAATTCGATTTTCAATCGTGTTTTCTATTTAATAATAAATGGTATTCACTACAATTTGGCTCATTTTATTCCGTTTTAGCATGCCTTTGTTTACATGTTGTTTACTTTTGATTTTTTTTAGCAACTTGGAAATTATGAAGGTTAGACATGTATTAAACATTTAATTAAATCTCCCCTGCCTTTATCTTTATATTACAATCGTATTATTGTCACTTTAGAAAGTAGACATTTGTCAACGTAACCTTCTGGGTTTTTCCTCCATTGTACAGACGGTACAGAACCATGTGCGCTCCCCACAGTCACCAGAAGGTGGTAGTAAAGTTCTACATCTGGTGCATTTCCATCCACACAGCAACAGATTTTTGTTTTATTATTTTATTGCAATTTATTTATCCTCAGAATCCAACAGACTGGTAAATGGTTTGTGCTCTAATTTTCATGACATCCCAAGAGCATGTTTTAGATTGTTATGTTTACTTTATGGGCTGGAGTGTCCCAAAAGTTCTGATCTGTAGTTTTTAGGAAGTCTTTTTGAAAACAGAGGCTGTGCCCATCAGACATTTCTGACAGGATTTACTTGGTCAGCTACTTTCTCTCTCAACTCAGCAAAACTTTTTAATGTGAATACTTTTGCTGCGTGTATTTGTAAAAATAAATAAATAAATAAATAAAATAGCATTTATTTGTTCACTTAAAAATCAAATAAAACACACCCAGACTACAGCAAAAGCAACAATAGAATGAGTAAGGTCATTACCTAAAAGAAGGAGGACAATTACCTGTTTGGATTAAAAGAAAATCAACAGAAATGGATTTTAAGACAGGTCTTGAAAGCAGATTGGAGAAAGACTGTAGCAGAGTTTGGGTGTGGCAGAGGAGGAAAAAGTCTGTCTAGTAAAGTGCAACACAATCCATGTACACTGTGATAAATGCCTTTCAAAGTTATCAAAAGATTTAAAAAAAATAAAATAAGGTATGTCTCTCAGAAGAAGCCAGATTTAACCACAGAGCAGACTTATCTCTAAAAATCACTGTTTGTTATTTCATCAACTGATTACAACACATGTAGATTTTAATGTCAAAGTATACATCTTAAATATTAAGTTTATAGTAAATATGAAATGTTTCCACTGGACAAGGAGCTTATATCACTTTGGTAGTAAAACCAGGTTCAAAAATACACAAACAAAAACTGAAGACCTCAGGAAAAAGGAACACATCTTTAACAGAAGAAATAATTTTCAAATATTGATGTCAGATTGACATATATGTACATAGAAATATGCCAAAACGAGCTGATCTGAGCCGATCAGAGGATTCACATCACCTGTACAACTTAAGTCTGATTAATAATTGAGAGCACTTTGGCGCGTTCTCCTCCCACAGAATCAGGTGTGTTACCACCTGTGGAAGGCTTAAATAGGGGTGGCCACATTCAAAGGTTTGCCAGAATCATTGCAACTGGCAAGCTTACCTTTATTTGAAGGCTGAAAATGTTTCTTTTGCTTTAAGTGGTGTTGGTTGTCTGTTTGATACATCCTAAGCACCACTGAATGCTCAGCTACAGTCACATTAAAAAGCAGCAACGGGGAAATGAAATAATATATTCTGGTCTGTTTGGTACTTTAAGTCTACTTCTGAGTATGTCAAAGTGCATGTTTCCATATTTGTTCGTGCACATTTAGAAAATTCTAATTTCTTACGTAATCAATGGCTCTCCAGAATTACGACTATAAAATATCTGTATTATATGAAAGGTAAAGCACGAAACGTAGAGAAAGGCTAACTTTCTGAATGGCACGCTTCATTTTTTGTGGTGCTGTGACATCATCATAAGTGGACAGAGAAGACAGCCTAAACAAGCGCCAGAGTTAGCAAACAGTACAGGTTTTTGTGTTTTTTCTGAGAGGAATAAACTATTAAATAAAGATAAGAATATCTTTTTACACTAAGTATGCTTCAACTCAATAGTCACTCATCGATCAAACAAGAAATTAGCTGCATTTGACCCACAGTATCCATCAAGATATAAATAACTGGTTTGACTGTATTGTTCTCTGTATATATATCATTTCTTACCTTGAATCGTTCCAGCATTCTATGTTCAAGAACACCCCCCCCCCCCCCATCAGAGTGACTCCGATGAAGTCGATAAAGAAAGATCCACCGTGTTCTTCCACACAGTCTTTTATTTTTAAATAATAAAAATGAACTCTTGAATATAAAACATACACATCAGTAGAGCCACGTCTGTTATACAAACAAGAACTGTTGCAGTGAATACTTAGTCTTTCATCTAAAATCGTGGTGTGGGAGCTGTGGGCTGTAAACAATCAGTATTCCTGCAGTAATACTGACAAAGGAAAGGACAGTCGGCCACACGTCGAGGGTTTCAACAGAAGCCTCTGAAAAATATGTCTGCCACGTTAGAATTCCTCAACGACATATAGAAATCCAGTCCAAACCTGTTAGTTAGCTTGTTTTTCTGCAAGTTGGTCAAAAAAAAAGAGAGCCTTCTATCGCCCCCTTGTGGCTTCATGCCGCTCAGCGGCTCGAAAGCGTCCACAAATTACAAATCCTCACCAAGGCCGAGATTATTTGTGTGTCAGCGATGTTTGTGACTCAGGTTTGTCATTCATCCTGGTCAATAAGTCCATGGTGTGTGTGTGTGTGTGTGTGTGTGTGTGTGTGTGTGTGTGTGTTGGTGACAGGTGTGTGGTCAGATATACTGTTTTTATTTTCAGATATGTTATAATTTCTGTCATACTCATGATGATATTTCATATACATTTAGCTGTTATACACACATTCTCTACCTCAGTTTCTTGTCAAGACTGTATGAAACTACAGTTTAGACGCCTACACCCTCAGATATGCTGGGTGGAGTATACTCAGAACAGGACAGCACTGTTGGTCAAAGGATTCAGTTCAAAACCAAAACATTTTTTTTCCAGAGACTTGATGTGTATACTTAGATCCAAAGTGTTAGGCATGGCCTGGGCAGAGTTACTCCCTCCTTTTATTGGTCTGCTCCTGTTGAGGGGATGGCTTTTATCTGTATTCATATTCAGTACGAGCAAACTGTACAAGAACATGCAACATACAAGCTGGCCTAAAAGTATGTGGAACTAACACACACAGTCTAGTCTTTTTTTTTTTTTTGAAGAGTCGTTTTCATTAATTTGCCCCGTCTTCTATTTTACAAAAATGTCAAACGCAACAAAAAAAAGGAAAAAAAATGAAACAAAACAAACAAAAGAAACATGCATGCGGCTTAGGGTCAGGTGGGGCCATCCCGGAATCATGCGGCTCTCTTCTATGGGGGGAGGAGGGTGAGGGTTCATGAAGGCTGTTCAGGCAGGCGTGACCTAAAGTTTGTCTTTGGGCCTTTTGGTGTACCATTTCTGGAAAACCAGACACACAGAGGGAGTCTGCACCTGTGTATGGTGCCTTTCTAAACCAAAAAAAATAAAGACTTAGAATTTAAAGTCAATTTTAGCTCTTTAAACTTCAGTTTTTATGTAGTCTGAAGGCAAAACCTTTGTCAGTCTCTGTCAAAATAAAGTAGTCAAACCTCTCTTGTGCTTTCGGGCAAAGAGCTTTCCCTTTGCCTAAATTCAGTCTGTGCCTCTTTCCTATTACCACGGCAACGCCTCCAGTCCATAGACGGACGCAGGAAATTCTCGATTTTGCTTAAGCACTCCAACACACGGCTAATTCCACTGGATGTAAACTCTTCTCTGACTGACTGGAGGACTTCTAGGGGGAAGAGTCCACTTTGATCGACTGCCCTGATTGGTTCTGCGTCAGTAAAAATTAGTAAAAAAAATAAAGGACACGAGAGCTGAAGGATGCTGGGTGGAGATCCACTGCTGCAGCTCACAGGAGAACACAAAGAACAAAAAACCTAAGAAACAAAACGGAGAAGGAAGAGGGAAGGCGAGAGACGTGATTGTCGGACTCCAGCTAAAGTTTGATTGGCTAGTTCTATCTCTCCCTCTCTCTCTCTCTCTCTCATTCCCTCTTGATCCATTTTTCTTTCACTGGTCAAGCTTTCTCATGTTGGCCCCGTGGGTGTGTTCTCACCCCTCAGCTCTGGTCCAGAACTCATGGTCCATTACTGTATCTTTTAGGGATTCTCTGGGGAGGGAGGGAGGGAGGGGGAGGGCAGTCACTAGGACCGATTGGCCGATGTTGGTCCTGAGCTGTCCAAGGACGTCTGAGACGCCAGCCGTGTGAGCGGCGCTAACGTAGGGTCCACCAATGAGGACGGTGGAAACAGTTTGTACCAGCCAATCACCGTGCTAGAGAGGTCCAGCTCCTCTAAAAGAATCTGTGCTACACCCATAAAACATTTGTGGTCCAATCGCCCATAGTCGCCCCACACTATCACCTAGAGGAAGGAGGAAACGACCTGTTAACAATATCGTTGAACAGCAATGACAAATTTGAAACATTATAAAGGCATTGTCATGAAGTCGCTTCTCATAGACAGATTTTTTTTCCCCTCTATTTAACTTAAATAAATTGTACTTGCTATTTCACAACAGTATGTGGAAAACAATGACTGAAATCAAAATTGCAATTCAGTGTAAGATAGCAGCTACACTTGGGTGTGCACACACTCGACGTGCTGGAGGATACAAGCATGCAACCCGTCACAAAGAAAAAGGTTTAAGAAGTGAAAGTGTTCTGTCTCTGACGGTTACCTGAAGCACCTTGCCCTGAGGACTCTCATCAAAGAGCAGGTGCTGCTGGTAGAGAGGCTCCAGGGTCTTTCGTGCAATCTTGGTTTTCTTTTTGGCTTTACATGTACCATTGTCCAGCAGGTACACTTTGACATAGGGAGCTGGGGCAGGAAGAGAGAGGACAAAGGTTGAGAAAGAGGAGGAGCCTGACATGTCTGAAATTCAGCTGAAGTGTTTGTGTGGTACCTGGGAGGGATTTGGAGCCCGGTTTGGGGGTAAGGCCTCGTGCCCTGATCACCTCCACCTCCAGCTGGCCTTTCTTATCCATCAAACCGATCTGAACATCACCTGCAGGAGACACACCGGACGTAAAACCAGACGCATTCTAAAATAATACATGGTCACGTGTCTCAATCCAGCGCTCACCCATAGCAGGTGTTGCCAGCGTTTGCCGGCCGACCAGCTGACCCGGTCCTAAACCATCTAGGAAGTCGCTGAACTGGCTGTCGGCCCCCAGACGCATACCTGAGAAAATCAGACTGACGCACACATACAGCGGGTCAAGATGAACCCAGAACACACGCAGATTACACATTCACATAGTTTTTTTTTACTTACTTCCCCTCAGAGCTGTAGCTGTTCATGCTGCCGTCGGTTGACTCCCTGCTGGCCTGCCTGTTCATGGCGGAGCCACCCCGCGGAAACTCCACAGCCATGCCCGTCTCTACGCTCCTCTGGATGCTGCTTCCAGCCTTACCCGTCTTCTTGCACGCAGACGCTTCTGTGGCAAACACAGGAGAGAGCTTATGAACATCGAGACTCTCCACGGTTCCATTTGAATCAAAGCTGTGAGCAGTTGTGAGGCATCTCATGCACACGGTCTAATACTGGGACACGGATTCTCGGCAGTGTCGAGTCTGATAAGCCTGAACAAAGGCTGAGTTGATTTACAGGCCATCCCATGCAAATCTGTATTCTGTGGTGACCTCACCAACGTCCACAAAGCACAATTCTGAGTGTGATAGGTATCGATGCATTTAAAACATCTTCTTGTTTGTTTAATTTTGTTGTTTCTTTGGTGATAAGGTCACTGCAGAAACTCAGAGGGTTGAAGTGCAGCTCTCGTAAGCCTGAACTTTACATCTTGAAACAGATGTGATCAGGTGTGGAATTTAGAATACAAATGATTTTGCCAGGCTTCTCTCAGAACTGAACTAGCCTTACTTTTAAGGCTAGTTTTTAAGGCGAGGGTGGAGTAAGGAAGCGTGCTGGAGTTCAGGAAGGACTGGAGGTGAATGGAGCTAATCTGCAACTGTCAGTTTTCTCTCCATCCTGTCTTCAGAAAACGGGTTGCATTCCAACCAGTCAAGTCTGACTACTTTTCTACATCGGACATCTATGCATTGCTGATGCATGATAGACGTTGTCTTCCCATCTATCTTTGACTGTATCTTTCTGTCTAACTACTGCTTTACCTTTCTGTCTGTCCACCGTCTTACCCGCCGCCTCTGAAATAACACACATGACAACAACAAAGCCAATGAAGTACATCAAAACAGCAATAATAGCTGTGGAAAAACACACATCGATTATTGAATATAAACTTTTAAATGCCTGTTATGGATCGATTTAACCCTGTGCTGTTCATGGCTGCCCACTTTCCAGAGGCCTGTGCCTCCAGAGGCCTGTGCCTCTGGAAAGTGGGCAGTGAGGCCTGTGCCTCTGGAAAGTGAGGATTTCTTGCTGTGAGGGTTAGCTACCATAGCAACTAACATTAACTGTTTATTTATCAGGATTTAATCAGAATTCTTCTGATTTGATTCAGTAGCTATCCTGACCTGTCTGGCTGAGTTGCGAGGTGCTGCGGCTGCGCCTCGATGGGAGGATGGCAACGACGCGCTGGCTGAGGCTCGAGCGTCGCTTCTTGATGCCGCGCCCCAGACTTCCGAGAGCCGTGTCTGACTGGCTGCCGTCGGCGTGTTCCATGCCGTAGATCTCACCGCTCACGCTGGTGCTCTTCATCATGTGGCGGCCTGTTGCGCGCATGGCCCTGCTGAACACGTCATCCAAAAGTTGATTTTGGACCATCTTCACCCCCGCGTGGGTGGTGCGAGAGTGTCAGAGCTACCTGAAGCGTCCTCGGGGTCTCTCTGATTGAATGGACATGTAGCTGGTGCTACTGATGCGAGAGGCACTGCTGGTTCGAGAGATGGCTGACACATCGCTGACATCACTGTCTGAGGATTTATGGGAAACGTTCTCACTACTCCTCCTCTGATCTTTGTAGAGCTACAGGAAACAAAAACATGATAATAATACACAGCCAGATTCATATTGGATTAAATGATAGGAGGGAATAAGGGAATCGAGGGTCACCTCTCGTTTGTTCTTGAGGGATCGGTCCAGGTCCTGTTGGCTTGAGGTGCTGGCAGCTGGCACCCGATTGGAATGAACCCTCATCTGGAGCTGGCGAACACACTCCTCTGCTACCAAGGCTACACACACAAGAAACTCAAAATTAGATACAGAAGTATCAAATTCAGCCTCAAAACAGATACATTGGTGAAGTCAATGACGTCAAGCTGATGATGCTGGATTTGGCCTCACTGCCACATCTGTTCCTCACCTTCTTGTTTGGAACACATTTCATTCTCATTCTAAAGCCGGTAAGAACTCTGGCTAAAATGTGTGCTGATAATGAGTGACGTGCAGTGTCAAAAACACATATTTAATTACAAATATGTACCTTGTTCTACAGTGCTGCTCTTGGGGGGAAGCTGGGGAAGTTGTCTCACTCTGCGCGCTGCAGATGACGTCACTGAGGAGGAAAGAGATGAACCACCTTGGAGGTGGCCCCTAACATAAAGTAACACAAAAGAAAAACAAAAAAATAGCCAAAAGGAGGAAGACAAAGTAAAAATGAAAATAAAATTGAGAAAAAAGAGACAAAATAAAAATATTGTCATTCAGGATATCTAACAGTCAGATTTGTATTCACAAGAGTTTAATAGTGATAGTGTCATAATATCTTTAAAAAAATCATGCAGAAATGTAATAAATAAATAAAGGCAGGAAAAGGTTCAGAAACAAAATTTCAGTGTAATCTGAGAAAACAGCTTGGGCCAGTGAAGATTCTGTTAATAAGGGTTAAAAATGAGAAGAAAAGGTGAGTGTGTAGCCAGTCAAACATCACAACCCATCAGCGCACACAGGTCATCAATTCTTATGCAAAAATACTGCTTCCCTGTACAAAAACCTCATCTCTTCAGCAGAAACGAAAAAGTTCAACTGTGTCCCGAGACGATGAAAAGACAACATGTGAAAGTTTGAGGGGATCTGTCTCAATGAGGCGTGGGGGCAAAGAGAATCCTCTCTGCAGTGGTGCCTCTTTTCTCCAAAGCGCCTCAACACTGAGGCTGGACTGATGATTCGCACACAAACACGGATGTACACTGTGAGAGTCATACAAACCCAAAGCCCAGCAACAGTGTTAAAGCAGCATGCAGGGAGGAAGAAAAACAGAGGAGGAAAAGAGCAATAGACAAAAATAAAGATTTAGTGATGCCAAACATCAGCCTGGATGTAGCCTTGATTTCCACACTGTACTGCAAAACACACGGCATGAAAATATAGATGAGCCACATCAATGTTACAAAAATAATATATTCAGTTAAATATAACTGTTACCAAAACATAGATGAGTTAGGTACTAGTGATCTAAAGTGCACCATCAACATTGTCTGAACTAAAAAAAAAAAAAAAAAAAAGCAGTTTCATTAGGTTGAGGCCATAACAAATGGATCCTGCACCAGATTTAGGACTAGTCCACCATGCCAGTGTGCTGGACTCTTGCTGCTTTACAGCCATTTTAATGCTACAAAATTGGTCAGAAAGACAACAATATCATTTCTCAGGGACTCTTTTCACTTCTGTTCGCATCGCATTGGGACAAAGCAAGAACAAATCAAATGTGTTTTCGTCAGGAGCCATACATGTAGGCCGGTTTTGTGGTCAACACTGTTATATACTGTATATTATCAGCACCCCCCCAGACAATGACAGTGGATTCTTTTTCATTAAATATACATTATACAAAATATGCATTAGCATAACTACAGTTTAAAAAGTTGTTATGTATATTGAATTGTGTCTATGCTGTTAATGTAGCATCGCTAAACTTAAGTCTGGGGCCAAAGATTGCAGCAGTCTTGACTAAACAGCTTCGTCCAAACTGGTGAGTGGGTTTGACAGACTCGCATGTACTGTTTGGCTTGTGCGGAGCATACAGTACATGCCTTACCTGCTACTCTCAGAGAGTTTCCCAGTCAGAGCCCGATACTCAGGTATTTCCAGAGTCCGAGGCTGCCTGGAGAGTGGTGGATGAGCAAAGGGAACAAAAACGAAAGAAAAAAGATGGATGGTTTGGGTCAGAAGATGGAAGAGAGCATGATGGACGATACATTATTTAGAGTCTCTTCTGTCAGGGGGCTGTCATTGGCCTTATAAGTTTATGATCTGGAAAACAGGAAAAAGGAGGCATGCTGTGATGGATGGAATGATGGTGAGTAAGGGCGTTTATAGATTTATCCTTTATTTGCAACTAGCACTGTTACACATGTGCGCATACATCTGACATGAATCATGAGTTCATCTCTGAACACCGAGGGTGGTGAAATACAGGTCTGAAAGAGAGCTAGAAGGGCAAGCACACAGAAGCTGCGGGTGCTATTCCCAGCACAAAAAAAGTCAGAAATAGTGCAAGAAGAAGCAATCTCAACATGGTGAGACCTGATATCACAACCGCTAGAGCCTGACTTTCACAACTGCCATTAAGCTCTTGCAAAGGCAGAAATAAACTGAATTTAAGCAACAAACTGCACCGCTGTAAAAAGAACAAAAGCCACTGACAAGCTGGAAAACACTCAAGCAAACAATTTGCACAATGTGACTGGTTTCGAGAGAATAATTCCAGTTTTGAGTGACTGGGAAGATTTTTTTGGAGACATTTGATTTATCATAATCTCATTTCTGTGCATTAACTAAATTTAGTATGAGTCCAACCTGTAATAGAGACAGCAATTATGCCCCATCTCAAACTTTTTAAAAAGGATCAAAGTCAACAATTTCATATTTTCTAATTATTTAAATGGTAAAATATTTGGTTTTTTTGTTTAATATTGCCTTTGTTTGACAAACAGCCTCACATTTAGTGAGCAGTTTGGCTGACAGCAGTGTGAAACAAATGTGTTTAAGACCAGATCTGTTTAAAACAAGACAAACCCCAGACTCTTATTGCCGTAATCATCCAGGAATGTCTTAAATAATGCACAAATATGAGCATGTATGGATTTCGTTCTTGATCTGTAAGTAGGTGACCAGATTTAAAAACTACGCTGAGCAAGAAGAGCTACAGATAAGAAGAGTTTGACATTTGCCTTAACCCATCTACCCAGTCTGACAGCAGTTTGTCATCACTACTTACTCCACAGTGATACACCATTTTCCTTTAATGACAACCACTCAAAAACCTTTGGTGCTTTCTTTGAAATGGATCATGGCGGTATGAGGTTTGAAGGCACAAGTCAAGCTCTCAGAGGATGGAGCTGGAGGGCTCCACAGAAGGGTACCTGTCATCTTCAGGGGAAGCATGCTGGATAAGAATCCTGGGACTTGCTGCACGTCTCCGGGGCAGGGAATAGGATAAAGATTTTCTACGTGTATACACAGACACACACATGATATTTCACCCACAAATCGGCAAACCGTCACATTAATCCAAATATCTTACTGATCCTCTTAATGATGGTGTCACGTATGAATGAGAAGAAATGATGCGTATTCACCCACAAAATATTCCAATATGTTACCCTGATTAAGGGCAACTCATCATGAACCAAGAAAGTGACATGTGTCCCGGAGAGGGTGTGTTCTGGTTTCAATAAATTTCTGACTTCACATCCAATGACACGCAAGAGTAGCTACTCGTGTTAAAATGTGAACTCTGGTGAAAGTGAAGATGGCAAGGTGAAAAAAGGTGCAACAATTTTGTGGTGCAATAATATCTGATGGAACAATTAAGCTGTCCAGATATTAATGAAACACTTCTATGAAATACTGGGAAATTGTACTGTACAAGAATTAAGAGACACTGGGAGTATTTTCAATAGATGGTAATAATTTTAGATCATTGCACCTTTTATACACAAACTGAGGATGATGTAAAACATGGCAGCTGCTGAGTGAAACCACACTCTGATTTGGATTGATGGAGTTTGAGGATAATGAAAAGAGGCCAGAGCTTTAAATAGTGTTGAACCGTTCTTATGGACAAGAACTGCAGGACAGAGTGAGTCTACTGAAACACTACAGGAGGGGTGTTGGGGGCAGTGGCTGGTACCTTTCACTCTCTGGTGAGGGGACATGATTGTCTGGGTTCAGACAGTTGGCACTAGCGCTCCTAACCCTGTCCAGAGGGGGCTGCAGATCACTAGAGGCACCACAGGCCAACATGCCATCCAATGGAGTTAGAAACAGGGGGGAGAGGACGCAAACATACATGAAGAGAAAAACAATGGACAAACAGAAAAGATGCTTTTAAAAAGTCCAGTTAGAGTCTCAAAACTATATTAGTCTGAGAACTAAAACCATGACAGAAGTAAGGATGTCGTGGTTGTCATGGTAATGATGTATGGTGGAAACTTGTAATGATTTTCCACCGCAAAGGGTGGAATACTCTTGCCACAGCCACATTCTGATGTGAATGGGGGCTGAGACTCTTTTTGTTTTTTGTTTTTTTTGTCACATTCTGTCTTCCTATATCATCTCTGCATTTGCTGCCTGGAAACAGCTTAAATTTCATACCTCATTGGTTTAAATTACACGAGTACTGTCCTATGAATCAAGAGAGTCCACAAATTTTTATTAAATACAAAAATCGTTATGAAAACAACCAACTTTTTTTTTAAAATAAAAAGAGTTATTCTGAATCCTAAACTGAGGACTTACCTCTCTGTAAGATTGTAGATATTGTTAAACAAAAGTGGCATCTTTGGTGGCAGTGTGTTATTGTGCCTAGAAGGTCTCCTGATGTTAGCATGCATGCAGACAGATGTGGGATAACGAGAGAAAATGAGGAGGGAGGGGGGGAAAAATGTGCAAGGGACTGGACAACATAAAGTTTTTTAGGGTCGAACAGTTGCAGAATTGTCTGTTTCCAGTAAAGTATGTTTTATGGAACTTCTGTTAAATAAGGACTGTATACAGCACTGAAACATTTATATTAGTAAGTAAATAAATGTTTCAGGACCCACATTAAAGAATTTATGACAATCGTACTATAACTTATTGTGCCTATGAATAGTAAAACAAATAAAATAGTTTGTTATTTGGTGCTTTAGTTCTATTCTTTTTAAAACATACAAACACATCTATAGATTCATATTTGTATTCTCATGTCTGTAAGCGTGATCAGCATGGTGCCCGAGACATGTGAATACACTCTTATCCATCTAATTTACCTGTTTTAAATGAGTTTTCATTAAATAGCATTTAAATCCCCATGTTTATTTGCAGAGTTGGTGATATGCAGATTTGAAACGAATTTTGCATGTTTAGAGCTTCTAAACTAATCAAGCCTGCAGCATCTTATAGCTGTCAGACTGCAGACATGGTCCTATAGCGACCTCCTGTGGATCCATGGTAGCAGTGCAACTAAAGGCCGAATATCCAAACATCCTTTTAAGACATTAGAGAGAAATGTGGACAAAGGTGTTGGTTAATTGGCCAGTTTACCTGGTGTGAAGGCACTCAGCACTTTTGCCTCGCATTGAGTGGTGGATCATGATGACCTCACTGTGGTAACCATGGGGATGGATGACACCATGAAAAAACCAACAAGAATCAAGGAAAAAGTGCCACGAGAACAGAAGAAGATGTTGCTCATTATTATGCACACAACACACACTCACAGTAGCCAACCAAGGTCACTGTAAATTCTCTGTATACAAGCTGCCAACAACTGTCAACTACCGCAACAAACTTGTTTCCAGGCCCATAGAAAGCATAGGAAGTAATAATTGGTTA
>BJFM01001682.1:233788-252169 GCA_016586285.1 Arothron firmamentum
AAAAGGTACAGAGTATTTTCAAAAGAAATCAGGCTGTTGGAAAAGAAATAAAATTATAAGCCAAAAAATAAATAAAAAAAGCAAAATAAAGCAACCTTTTGGCACTTTCACAACATTACAGCTGCTGCTTACATGAACAAACAGCTCATGTTACACACCAAAACAGACTTTTGACTGCAGAACCTGCTGGCATTTAGTCCCTAAACATTAGACAGCAGTGAGAACACAAACACCAGCACTCACCTTTCATCCAGGTAGTCCTCCTCCTCCTGGCGACGACCCCTGGCAGCTTCATAGTAGCGATTCGGAGAACGAGATCGCCGATGGTGAGGAAGCTCATCGTCCAGACTCCTAAGGGAAAGGAAAGAAGGAAAGAGAGGATGGTGTCAGGGTGGTGTGAGGTAGAATATTTAGCAGTAAAAAGCAGAGCTGGCAGCACTAAATGTTCTGCCTCAGACATTTCATTAGCAGATGGACTCTCGAAGCTGCCGTCCAACAAACTCTTCTGCCTCCACTCTCTCACTACTTTCACCTCCTACAAGTCTTCTCACCAGCCTGATGTTTCCTTTAGTACCTGACATGATTCAGTGCCCCGATAAAACCTGACATTCATCATTTGTGTTCACCGGGGTTTAGCTTAATTTGATCAAATAACTTCAATCCAAGGTCATATCGGGCAACCATGTCATGAGGAAGAAGTCACATATATGTGTCAAAATAAAGTCTAAGAGAGATCGCTGTAGGTGCATTTGCAATAAACCAGTGAAAACGCAAACGTTAAGGTCTAAATCCATACTGACTGATTTTTAATCTGGTCTCATCACCTTTGGGCTGGAATGTTTGGGGGGCGTGAGCGGATTCGTCCCTGCTGCTCGCGGTGTGGTGACACTGAGCGGGAACGTATGTGGTGGATGGGTGTCCTCTGCTGCTCCGGCACCTCCAGGGTGGACGTGGGCTCCTGTTGCCTCTCCCTGCCACGCCCATCAGCTGCAGAGTTGAAAAAAGCCACCCGTGAGCGAGCACATGTATAGAGACGGAAATATATCAAACGGATTTGGGACATTGGAATATTGATGAGTTAAGAGCCCTGAACATTCATCTTATTTACACTCACTATCCGTCTCTCCATAGCCCTGCATGTACTGACAGTGGTGCTGAATCTGAATCACTGCTTTGCTCTATAAACGCACACATGCGACTCCGAGGCCTCTGAATATGCTTATGGAGCAACAACTTGGTCTATTTCTACTGATTATGTTGACAGTCACAGCAGCAGAAATTATATTCTCTGAGAACTTGAATCTGTGGAAACAAAAATACAACAAGTGATCAGCCTTGATAGGATGTCTGTGACTGCTGGCCTTTGCCCTGGTCTTTTCCAGGTGAACGGTACTTCAGTGGGCCATTATCTCTAGTGAAAATTTTACTGCCTGGACTGGCTGATAATGGTTCATGATTGATAAGGCTACAATTCCATAAAATCTATCCTATAATCCAGAAGGGTTAGATTATATGTAAAATAATTTAAGCATTTATACCTGTTTTTCTGTACTAATTATTTTGACCACAACCTAATTTTTGGTATCACGAGACACACTGACCATGGAAGAAGATGTTTGTATCAACTAAAAGGAGGTTTATTTTCATGTGATCCTTATTTCTACAGTGACATCAAGGTTAAGACTGATCCTTAAGAAGAATCGAAAGAGCAAAAAAAAAAGTGCAGAACAAAGGAAGCTTAAGAACGATAGTGTGCTTCATTCAAGTGGAGAGAGCAGTAGGATTTAAAGGGATTCAAATTGCATTTAGACTGTACTGACATACGGTCAAATATCTTATGGCAGCATCCCAGCAACAGATAAACAGGCTCTCCAAAGAGTCATAAAAGTAGCAGGAAAATGACCCCAGCACCTCAATGTCTGCAGGAAACTGCCTGCATTGTAAAACAGCCCAAAAGCCAGCACCGTACTAAATCATGCACCAAAATGACAAACATATTAGACGTATTTTTCTATTTTATGGATTGTTGATTTTAATGTGTGCGATTTTTTTTAATTTACTACAACTTTTAAAACTGTACAATAACCACCAACAGAATTATTTATATTTGAAAAGGTTTGTATATTTATGCACATGATGTGTGTTTTTTCTTCTTCTTTTAAAATAATTGTTTTCAAGTATAGTTTCAAAAAAGTGCACTTGAACTGTGTTACGTGGCTATATTTGGAAATTTATATAGAAATGACAATAAAAGGCTCTCTAATCCGAGATCCTCTGCATCTCGCTGGATTTTAGTGTCCATACCTGATGGCTAACACGCAGACATTCCTGTCCACAAATAAATCACAAAACAGCACCACAAATATTAATCTGGTTCGTGGGAGACAAAGAAACAATCCCCACCCACCTTTAGGCACTACTGCTGTACCCTCATCAAATTCAGGCTCTGATAGGCGCTGAGAACCTAAACAGTTATAAACACAAACAGACATACATGCACATGTATAAACTCAAAGCACAAACATTTAGACACATATCAAGATGCAAATGCAGTGTTAGGGGAGGGTTGTGAAAACAGACAGTCACACTGACATACGTGTCGTATGTTTAAATCACGGACTTACGCTGCAGCTTCTTGCCAGGGGCTTCCGTGTGTGCGTGTCGTCGTGGGAGGTACGGGGAAGGCTGGGGCAGCGGTATGGATGAAAGATCGTGGGTTTGGAGTGGATACCAGTGAGGCTTGTCATCCAGTAAGGCCGTCTCCAGCTCTATCAGGATCTGCTCAAATCAGAAAGCACAGCAGGAACTCAGCATTCTGCTGACATCAACATCTGACCTTGGAGGCCTTCATGAAAAGAGCTCCTGTTTTGATATTTCAGGGCGCACATTTTCTGGCTTTCGAGCGCAGACGTTAAAGGACGTCACTGATTTGGACTGGGACAATGTGACCACATGGACCGATTTCTTTTTTTGGCCCTAAAAATCTGTCTGGCAAACATAAACAGACTGTTTATACAGCAGTCACATGGGCAAGGTCGTCAGCATTCATGTGGATTCATCACATACCTCATAACTGACAGCTGGACAGTGAAAATATCTGCAGAGCATGTCAGATCCATCAAGTTAATTTCAAGTTCTTTAATTTCAACAGACATGAACTGAACATTGAACATTTCCACCAATCCCTCAAATGCAGAGTGTAAACAAGGAGAACTTCTTCCCAGTAAGCAATGTGCGACAGATCCAGATTCCAGTCATGAGAAATGGTTCTTCTTTGTGTGTGTATGTGTGTGTGTGTGTGTGCGCGTGCATGTACATATCTATGTGTATGTGTGCATATGCAGCGGTTTGTCTGATGTGTTTATCTTTTGTTTATGTGTCCTGACTCTGGTTTGTCTTGTGTTCTTCTGTCAGTGTGTGTATGTGATGGTTGCAGATGAAACCACGACAGTTACAGACTGCAGACTCTGCTTTTTCCAGCAGCTGTGCAACTTTTACATTCATCCAATAACACGTCTGTTTTTTTGTCAGATGAAGAGGAATCCTGGAACGCAGATCAGATATATGACTTAATAATTATGGATTGGTCTTCAATAATTTTGAGAATGTCTTCAAAGAAAGAAAGCCCCTTTAAAAAAACAGGTTAAAAAAAATAAAAAAAAGTGCATCATTTGGTACCTCTCCCATGAACGTGCTGTCTTCCTCTGGTGACCTGGGTTGGTCCCACATAGTCAGCTCCAGCATGTGGTTGCGGAAATCCCTGCGGTGGACATGAGTGTAGACAAACGTCTGGTTCCATTTGGGCTCGCAGGTCTTCTTCACTGTTTTTGTCCTTCGTTTGCTCTTGTCACTGTGTGTGAGTAGGTCACAGCAGGTTTTAAGAGGAATCCTCTTAATTTTAGTTGGTAAGCCACTCTACGAGTGTGTGGTTGCCTCCCTACCTGCGGTCAGGGAGGAAGTATATTTTGACGTAAGTGCTCCTGGGCCGTCCGTCAGGCCGCAGAGGGAGCTCTACAGCCTGAAGCACGTTCACAATTAGCTGATGGCCGACTTTGTCATACCACAGTTTCACCTGTGTGGACAACAAACAAGCAAAGAAATCTTCTAGTGCGTCTTTCCTGGAACACATCAGAACACACTCAAAGTGCACACACTCACTGAGAGTCGGCCCGGCATTAGCTGCAGAGCATTCTGGAGCTTCCCAGGACTGGAGGGAGACAGCACATTTACAGTCGGTCGGTCCATCTTCTGTGACTCAAAAGAACTGGAACCTGCTACAAAAGGAAAAGAAAAGAATGAATTTGCAAAGAGAACACTGACTTTTGATAAACAAACGTTACAATATTGCCTGTTTTTGTTTGTTTGACTTTTAGCAGAATAACTTAAAAAATTAAGAACGAAGTTTAATGACATTTTCAGTTGGTTTTCAGGAACCAACTGAACCAATTTTCAGGAACAAATGACTACATTTTGGGGATGTACCGAATTCCAGACTGACGTTGACCTTTAATCTTCCAAAGATAGGGGGATCTAGTTCGAACCCCTCGCTAAAACGTTCTACCTTATGAAAGTATATCGCTGCCACATTATAAAAAATTAAACAGAAACATGCGAAAAGTAGGTGAATCTTTTTTTTTCCTCTTGTAAATAAAGAAAACTTTGGTCTATCTTGAACAACCAGTCTCATATTGCAAATACAATAAAACAGAAATAAATCAGACAGATATTTAAACAGACATAAAGACGGAACATCCTAGAAGAAATACCTACTAGATTCTAATGGAGGGTGGGACGTGTCGGGTATTCTTGGGATATCACTGAAAACAAAGAGATCCTTTTAGTCCTGCTGATTTCCAGCCAGCTGTAGGTTTCTTTATGTACAGGCACACATGCACAGAACTGAAGTTTTATTTTAGTTGAACAAAGCAGCACTGAAATCAAGTGTTAGTGTGAGATTAAAATGCATTATGGTTTAAAAAAGAAAACATGGTCTAGCAAAACACAGATATAATTACAGTGTTTCCCCAACTCATTCAGCAAAACAGAAAAACATTCCAGCCAAAGGTCATCTGAAGGAGTTATGTGGTGAGATGGGCATGGCTGACTTACTGGCTCTCAGTAAGTCACAATTAAGGGGCCCATTGGGAAACATCAGGTAAAGAAAACTGTTCTGCTGTAACACTTCTCAGGAGTTTGAATTCAAAATTTTGGCTATTCTCAACCAGACTCAAACTGAGAAGTGTTACAGCAACCCGATATTGTCTTCAAGCTCATTGCAAAAATAAATGTAAAAGTGTTAATGTAATAAATATTGCCTAAACATGCCCCGATAGCCAAAAATTCCAAAAGAGAGATTTAGGAAAATAAATCACCAATGATCATTCAACGAGGTAAAAAATCATTTCAACCTGCATTGTAAAAAATAAGACATTAAAATCCAGTTGCTGCAGTTTCAGAAGCTTGCAAAAGCAAAGCTCTGATGATGGAGGATTCCCAGTGGCCATTTTGCATCTTTTCAAGAGATTGAGTTTGTTTACAGGTGACAAAAATAGCAATTTTGAACCAAGTGGATTTTTGCTCGAATAGAGATTTTATTTAATTTAAAAATGCAAAATGATACAAGCAAAAAATAAAATTGTTTAAATTAACAAGAGAGTACCCTTATCAAATTTCAAGGTTACTTACTGATATTTTCTATACACCCTTCGCAAGTGTTTGGAGAGAAATTGATATATTCAACTTTTTTATAATAAAAAATAAAATAAGTGGATGAGGAAATCTTAAGTAACTTAAAGAAAAAGTGTATGTTAAACATGTGGTAACAAGCTACTGGCTCATAAATAGTCATAGATCAATCCAACGGTCATTTTTACCTACATCATCCTAAAAGTTACTTTTTAAAAGTAAAGATTATGGAAATATCCTTTTCTAAAAAAAAAAAAAAAAAAAAAAACTTGGCAAATTCCTACAGCAGGTTTTGTGGCTGGCTATTTTTAATATTTAGAATGGAGCCACGTCGTTATGGTTGGAATACAAATAGATGTCCCCAACTCTTATCTGAGGTCAGCCAACTCTGAGTCACAGTCTGAGTCAACAGCAAGACTTTAACTAAAGATTTACATTTTTTCACCACTGTTGAAACGCTAGTTTTCTGTTTTGTGCCTGACTTACCCAATTGGTCTGGAGACCACCAGCTCCACTTGAGACTCAGCTTGAGACTCCACAATGATATCGTAAACTTCTTTCATGGTTGCCCCAGGTAACAGTTTCCCATTCCACTGTAAAACTTCATCCCCTGGAAGAAGATGTGCTTTTTTGAGTTTGTGATTACACCAATATTTTTTTTTTGTCACGCAATCTGGGTTATAACCCTGATGTAAACTCATTCTTGTGAAAACCTGCCAAATGCGTAAGACGTAGGACTTCTTTGCCTACCAGCTCTGAGATGTCCAACCACATCCGCCAGACTTCCCTTCTTGACTTTAGTGATGAAGGCACCTAATCTCCCTGACTCTGTTATTCTGCCTCCCACAACCTAAATACAGAGCGTAAGATCAGTGTCACATCTCCCACACCAGAGTTAGAAAACAGGGAACACAAACTCAGTAATATCTCGCTCTGCATCCCCTCTCTGACCTTTAACCCAAGCATGGCTCCAGCTTCTTTTGGCATGGTAGCGCTTCTCTTGCTGAGAGTGATTCGTCCAATCAGATGGTCCCCCTCCTTTGACGGCTGCCACGTCCCCGGGTGCTACGACATGCAACGCACGCATTTCACAGTGGAGAATAGGATCACTTGTGACCAGAGATTACTGAGTTTTTTTTTAGATAAAATTCATCAGTTTTTGACCTGCAACCATGATTATACAAAGTCCCGTTAAGTTGATGAAACATCTCTGACACTGACTTCTACTGTAGAATGTAGTGGGTCATTTCCTGTTAAAGATTTCTGGCATGTAAGAAGAGCTTTCACATATAGTAGATTTGGGGCTACTAAACTACTAGTTCTTGTCTCTCTTGTCTGTAAAGCAGAAACATTGTGCAACAGTGAGCCGACTTCATTTTAGTACATATTGCACTATTCCTACTGACACATCTGTCATCTGTAGTGAAGAACATACTGGAAAGATACTGCCCAAGTCGATCTACCAATGAATCATCCATGCAGAACCCGGAACAGGTTTACGACGTGTAAAAAACACAGACTTACATGCCATACAGTGGGGTCATGTTGGTAGCATTCCCAGTCACCTGGAAGAGAAAAGAGAACAGCTGAGATACTGTTCAGGAAGAAGAGACTATGAACATCTTCATATCCTCCATCATCGAGTCTCTGTCTCTGTCTCTCCCACAGACACACACACACACACACAAATACTTATAGAAGAAAGTGTATACACAGCACATACCAGCCTGCGTCCTCTCACACACAGCTAGGCCAAATTTGGGGACTCTTCAGAAGGTATTTGTTTACAGTGGACAGTTTATTGAATATCTGGGCCTCGACTAAAATTAGAAATTTACCACCACAGGCTGAAAATAGTCTGCTGGACCGCTGAGGATGCGAAGCCCTTTTACAGATTTAAATAATGTAGATTTTATTCTATCCTCTTTAGATGATGAAATCTGCTAAAACTGCCGAAGTAAGCTTTCATATTATATGAAATGGCAGATGCTGGTTCAGGCTCTATTCTGGGAGCTCTTTAGGACCTTTTAGACAATTACAAAACATATTTTCAGTGGATCACTCCATCTCTTGCTTTGCTCCAGAAACTGCTTCATATGTACACACAAGCCGGGGGGCGGTATTAGGATGTGTGTAGGACCCTTCAACGACACTGTTATGACACAGTGTAAAACAGAGCCAAGCATTCCTAGGAGCCAGGAGGCTATGAGGTTAATGAGTTGTGACAGCCTATAGTGACATTATGTAATCTTTGAACAAACGGTCTGGCCATGGACAACCGAGTCCTCTGTTTAACCCAAGAGAACTCCTCTGTTCCTCCTCCGTTCTCTGTTTAACCCAAGAGAGCTTTAACCCAATACCAATCAGACCAGTATAAACACGGTTATTACCATGAACATGGGTGTATGTGTGAGCCACATGTGCTCTCCATAAGACTTATAAATGAATTTTTCATTGTATTTGTATGATATATAGATGATTAGTTGGGAGTAGGACCTCTTGTAAAGTGACTTGGTGCACATTTCCATGCATGTTTTCTTCGGCCTTAACAATGGTTTACATGCCTGATTGCTCCTGTGCTGCCAGTAAACACATCTCTGAGCGGAGCTAGTCTTGGTCTAGGGCTAAAAAAGGAAGCAGCACCCTGGTGTGTTTAGAATGTGGACTTCCTCAACAATCCCAAACCTCTGCCATGGTTGATGTTAAAAGACCTGATCCAGGTCTAAGATCACATGTTTACTTGAGAAAATTTGAGATCACAGTTAAGATCTGATGCGTTCGTAACAAAAATTATGCAATCAACAACTAAATCTGTACTATGAAAAAAAATCAACTGGTCTATTAAAGTAAATACAATACAATAACCTGTTATTCGAATAAAAAAATGCTAAAATGTTTCATTTGAGCTAAAATAAATACAAGAGCAGCTTTTCTGAGGAGGTGGTAGCTACAGGACTGAAAGAATTTCTGAGAGATTCTGAATTTGTCACTTTTCTTCAGTGAAAATTACACTTTTGGTTACCCTGGTAACTTACTTGTTTGTGCATGGTTCTCTCTGGGTAGAGGCTTATGTACAGGAACATATACGTACAAGAAAGGTACCAATAGTATTGCAGAACAAATAAAGTCAATATTGCTTCACTCCATTTTCACCCTTTGTTGTACTAGGGAAGACTGAATTATAGCAGTCTGTCTAAGTGACTAGCAAGGGTCTAGTAGCGGCGTGACACAGCCCAGCTTGGATATGACAAGGTTACAGTGTGAACAGTTGTGTGTACTTAGGCTAAGGGACATAGTTGGTCATGTGAGGCCACCCAGAGTCAACGCCAAGATCAAGTGGGGTCAAACTGCCCCCATCGCAGGCACGCTAAGATGCACACACGTACACTTGGTTTGGGAAAGTTTCTCCCTCAGGGTTGAGCTGAAAACAATATAAAATGACACATGGGAAATACAAGGGTTCTCACACACAGTCATTATCAGACTGTCAGCTAGGATCCAACGCAAGATAATCTGTAAGGACATACAACCAGATGACAGATAATACAGCACTGAAACAAGCTGTACTGCATCATTTTAAAAATGAGTAGAAAAAGATTATGTGATGTCATGTCAGGTCAATCTGCCACACTATAACTCAGGTGAATGTGTAAATGTCAGTGATCCTTACCCTCCCTGGCTGAAATTAGCCACAGTTTATTTATGATGACACTTTGGTGTTTGATATCTTTTCTCACCTCTTTCGCTGACGCTATCGATCTCAGCGTCCTCACAGCTGCTGTACTCGGGCGTCGTTCCTCCCTCCTCTTCTGAACTACTGACACTGGTCTGCCTCTTCCCTCCTGCCCCCAGGCCTCGTTTTGACTTGTAGGGCCTTGGTGGTGGTGGGCGCAGAGATTCTGACTGGTCAGAACTTAGTGAGTCATTGCGAAGCATGCTCTCAGCCTTTTCCCGTTTGGTCCGTTTTACTACAGGCCCTTGGCCAGGGACTGAGCCTGGGCCTGAAGCAGAAGGCTCTCTGAGTTCAGGAGGAGGAGCTTTTTGAGCAAAAGAGTGTTCATGTGGCCCAACAACCCCACCCAGCGTCCTCTGAGTGGGCCGCACATCATCCCCGCTCTCCCCTGCTACACCCAAGCCACGACCCTTCACAGCCACAGGGTAGCCCCGGCCTCCAGGAGGGACCGGCCCTACTCCATGAGGAGGAGCACCGCTGTGGTCCATGTGGTGGTAGCCCCTCTCTTCTGTCCGTCTCACTCCACCTCCCATTCCCACAGGATCGTGCTCTAGAGAGCGTCCCTTTGTCAACCGCCGGCTTTCCCTACGCTCTCTGGACTCCCCTCGAAGGTCCCTATCCATGGACACCTGGGTCTGCAGTCTGGGCTGGCCAGGCCTGGAATCTCCACGACCAGTTCCTGCATGTCTCCTGATGAAGCAATCGAAACGGGATACAGAGAAAACATTCTGAGCGATTAAGGAACCAATAGTTTGTTTCTGCATGTCAAAAGTTGGTCTTACATGTCTCGTGGCGGCTCGCTACGTGACCGGGCATCGGCACCAGGTACCATTCCAGGCTGGTTGGGGTCTTGCAATGCTGTCGTCGAGGGAGCTTGGGAGCGAGAGCGAAGCTTTTTTTCTCCGGGCACATGGCACACGGATGGCTCGCTAATGGCAGAACCGAGGCCAGGAGGTTTCGCTGCAGGACCAGTGAACCAGTCACCCGGCTTGGTCAAGATTTCCTGCTGCTTTCGACAGTTATTACATACCCATATTACCTGGGACAGGAGGAGAGATTAGAGTTTGATCAGTAACAATCGGTACAGTATATGTATTCATCTACTCTTACAGCACTTTACTCTGGCAGCCATGACTCTGAGCCCTGGCTTCTATCAGACAGGAAATGGAACAACTCACTTCCTAAAGAGCTGCCAATGAATAGTCCAGAAATAAAGTCTTTTTTCTTTTTTATGGAAGCTTTTTAAGATCACCATGGCAGCTGTAGCAAGGAACAGCTTGGCTTCCACTTTGAGGCATTTCTGACCTTCAAATGAAATACAGAATGCCAAAAGGATAATGAAAGACGCCCGCTGTGAGGACAGCATCAGCTGTCATGTGTCTTTCTGTTTGTTCACATATGAACAGAGAATATACAGCAAACATGCTGCACTCACATACAACAGCAGACAGATTATTATGTCTTCTCATTTTCTTCTTTTTTTCTTTCTTTTAAAATCATAAATATATCTTTTTGAGAATGTGTTACATTTGTTATCTATGAAGCGTTTCTCTGCAATAAATTCTTATTTTGGAGTGATTAGAGAGAGAGAAACTTTTAGCCTATAGCTTTAGAACCGTTCGAAGTACATTAAATTACAGACTGAAAACTATGGTTATTGTAGAACTAAGTGAAGAGTACTCCAATTGAGTACTCCAATTAAAAGAAATATAAAGCCAAACCCTTTCGTATTTTCAATAAGTCAGAAATAGGTTTGGCATACCTGTTAATCTAACTTTTGTTGCACCTTTTATAAGTGTTACATAAATTACTGGATGCATTTCTATGAAACCAGGTAGACTGATGCAGAATGGCTGGAGGAGATTCACTTGGGCAATGCTTTAATCTTCACTGACTGGTGGACATTGACAGATGGTTGCAGAATGCCTACTATCCGATGCCTGAGATGTATCGTATGGGTCAATTCGGGTTCGGACGGCAGACTGAAACAAATGTGACGTCTCTGATGCCCGTTTTTCTGCATACGTGTATCGTCAGCATAGCTGTCAGTTCATATCGATAGGGACACGAGTTACAGCCAAGAATAGATGTGAGCATTCACAAGGGTATGCTGTGTGAACGCAGCCGCAGACACTGTCCAGGGTTGACATCAGAGCCACAACGAGGAAGGCTAGATGACAGAGGAAGTGAGTTTCGGCAGGACAGAAAGAGACAGTCAGAGGATAGGGGAGAAGAAGGGTGAGAAGAGAGTCAGCCCCTCTCCTGCCACCAGGGTTCCCATTACTCCTGAACTCTCCCCAATGACTCTTAAAAGATCGCTAAAATAAAACGCTCTGGCATTGGCTAAACCTGACCTCCACCACCCCATCATCCTCTTACCCTTCCGCTTCTCCTCCTCCTCCTCACACTCTTCCTCTCCCTTCCATTTCTCCCTCCTCCAGATTGCTTTTGATTAAAGCTACAAAAGCTGAGGAGAAAACAGCTTTACACCAACGCAGCTATATTTATCCTGCCACCCCAGCACCACCAGGGAGAGGGAAAAGCGCGTGTGCTCAAACATACACAGATATACAAGCACAACAAAGAAAGCAAAACATTGCCTCATTTGGGACATTATAGCTTTGGTAAAAACATCCACCAATCTGTGATTCTCTGCAGTCAGACTGTCAAGGTGGATGGTTGCCAGATGGGCGCTGCAGTACCACTAGATGTGCCCATACGCTAGATTCACAAGCCCACACCGAGGACCAGCTTTGTAGTTATATTCTACTTGAAAGTTTACGGTAAAATGAATACTGTGCATTTTATAGCACAATATAAACAAAAATTATAATAATAAAGAGAGAGAGATAAAAATGTGTGTGATAAAATTTAGCTTTTTTACATAAATAAGAAAAGAAGACATCAATGGTTATTTTAGTATGTCAAAAGACAGATGGCAAACAAAACACAAGTAAAAAAAAGTAGACAACTGATTACCCTGACATAGTTTAAGAAGTCAAAACTTCTAGTCCACTGCTCCCTTTTCATTACATATGAAAAATAAATAAGCAATTTGAAACAAATGTTCAAATGATCCTCAATAAGCCAACTTTTCCTGATTAATAATTCTTTAACAATAATTATAAGAAGAGGAAATCTAAATTAATAATGACATAAGCTGGTGACTAAAATTGGCAGTTTGATTAAAACTAATCCACATTTTTTCCGTGGAATATTTAATCGAAAACAACATTCCTGTGTGTATACTCCTGTGTGTATACTCCTGTGTGACGAAGCGGTTTTCATGTTGGTGAGAAAATGCTTGAGAGTGTCGATGCTGCAGAATAAATGGCAAGCGTTATGGAGATGCAGAGCAGGGAGCTGTTATTTTATGAGAGACGTACTTTATCTTATAATGATCTAACAGCACAAGGAAGGAGGAAGGGATAGTATCCAGGCAAAGGGCAGTGATACATACAAAAAAACACACACATGCATTGTCATACATGAGCAAACATGCAATCGTAGATAAAGTACGCACACGAGCAGAGACGCATCCCCACATGCATAAAATAGCAACAACAGCAGCAGTGTGTCATATGACCACAGTGAGACCCCCTGAGAGAGACAGAGAGGGAGAGCGAGAGAATAGAAACTAGGACACCAAACCCTAGTGTGTGTTTGTTTTGAATCCTGCTGCATTTGCAGGCGTGTGCGTCCATCTGTACTTGCGTCTCTCTGTGTATGTCGAGGAGCTGGAGTGTGTGACCACATCTGCATCACTGCTCATGTGTACATGGTGCATTTCGTAGCCTCGGATTTGTGTGTGATTGAGTCCAACAATGAATAATCCAAAGGTAAAAGCTTGGCCATTTGAGCTAAGAAGTGGATGGACAGTAAATGTGGTTTGTCTAGCAGCACAGTGCCTAATAAGTGAAGCAGAGATTCTTATTCTTCCTATTCCATTATAAGCTGGAGCTGCGCGAGATCAGAATTCCAAGGCATTAGAAGGTAGAAGCAGATCCAGTCCTGACAACTTACATAACTTCTACATTAATAAATGTAAATGATCTGTGCATTGCAAGGATTGATGGATGTTATTAACATATCACGAAATACTACAACTACAAACACTCGATTTTTTGATTTACACATACTAACACTCAGCTCTGGCTCCCTCCTTTAGGTTTTATAATTAAAGATGTGAGTAGAATGGGTGGCAGCAGGACCAGAACGTAGATCCAGCCAATGATCCAGTGACTACTGTAAATGAGGGCGTCCATAAATCCTGTGCTAAGGATGAAAGACCGCCACGGAGGAGATTAGTGTCCGCAGCAGCTAATGAGGTGCTATATCAGCTAAGCCCAGCAAAACACACACAGCACCCACATGAAAATTGTTTCTTGCAAGAACACGTGGAACACCAGTCGTACAGGTCAAAACACACAACTTTGTCACACACAAAGGCAAAATCAGTCGGAAAGTTGGATTCATGTGAGCGTCATATGTCAGTGTGATGGGAAAAGGGTAAAGTTTATGACACCGGTGAGCCTCAAAACTAAATCAGCTACTTCATCTATGTTCATTATTTACTCTTTGTTTTTTCTGCCTGCTTTAGCACAACATGAGATAATACTCTGTTGTTTCTTTTTTCTGAAGTCTAAAGTCACCCTGGTTATCCCACTATTCAGACTGGCTGGGATACAGAACCCCAATTTTACCTGCACCCTCTCAAGGGAGTCCCTGAACCTCTTTTGAAACATCTTCAATCTAAAAAAAAATCAAAAGTAAATGTAACACTTCAACATCTGATGTACCAGCTTTCTGCTCATTAAAAATATGAGTGTTTAATTGAAAACATATGTGATTATTGATATTCAACTTCTAAAAGTCTAGTCTAAGACACAGAATTTATGCGTATGTGTTACGACACGTGCACTACACTGTGTGTAAGCCTGTTGCCATGAGCGGGGGACGGCCCCCTTAAGACCGGTCAATGAGAGATCGACGTGAAGACAGCTAGCTAGAGCGGCAATCGATAGTAATCATGAGGCGCTGTGGCGTTAACGGCAGATGACACATCACCCGCATTTTCTGCAGCACCGCAGCCCGACACAAAGCAGCACAAAGCCATAATTCCTTGAAGGCTCAGATCAATAGATGTACATTGCCACAAGTCAGAGACACGTCGTAAGATTTTTTTTTTTTTAAGGTGTTTTTGCCTATATTTGACAGGTCGTTCTTCTTCAGGTGTAAGACTAACTTTTTCAGCCACAGCACTTACCTCAGTGGTAATTGTGTCAGCTTCCGTGGCAGTTACTCTTTCATCCATCAGTGTTGTATTTTAAGCATTTACACCCACAGAGAAGAAAAACAGGGCCGCTTACACTTGGAACAATTCTATGAGCGTTATACACTGTCAATCAAAAACTGTTCAACCAAAATACATTTACAGAAATAGCCCAGTATTTCTAATGTATTGTTTAAAATCATGTTTTAAATCACTTTTTTCAGACATTAATTAAGTAAAGGTTTTTGTTATAAATAGCATATTGACACAAAGAACATGATAACTGTGTCTTATAACAGTCGGCTAAAATCAGAAACAAGAAAGAAAAATGTCCTCATTTTGCTAGTTGAATGATTATTTAGGTACTAAGTACACACACATGCGCACGCACGCACACACGCACACACACACACACACAAATACACACACACACACACACACCAACACACACACATCAACAGACGCGGCAGATAATGAGCCCTTACTATCATTAGCACATCCGCCTGGACCACATGCAGCACACATTCCATATTTCTCATTTGCTTTGAATAATATTCTTTTGTACGTTTGTCACCATGCTAATATGGATACAGTGGAAGACTCTGCAAAATAAAAAGTATGAAAGCTGTCATCTTCAGTCTTTTTATATTTTAATATTGTTTTCACCTTTCACAAATGTTCTCCTCCCTGTTTCCCTCCATCTGCTGGGATTACCCTCTTATGTCACCTGTGTCCTGTTGTTCACCTCGATGTGGGTTGCACCTGGTTATCTTATTATCAGTGACCACCTTCTACTGGTCGTTGCCAAACTCCTGTGTGTTTCTAATCACATTATAAGTTAGTTTTGTTAGACAGAGCTGTTATATTTGTGGGCTTCGCTTTACAGTAAGTGACCGCTTCATTCATTTAGCAACTCATTTAGAAATAAAAAGTCAAAAAGGCAGAGTACACCTTTGAACTGTTTTGCCATGCTGGATTAATCAATGCCCAGGTAACTGAATCCATATCAAACAGAACCTCAAACCTGATCTGTTGTCCAGATCTACACTGCTAACATTATATAAGACCTCCATCCTGCCAAAACTTTCTCCTGTGGGGGAGCGGGTGGGGCTGATTGTCATACCAACTTTCAACCAGGGACTTGGACGACTGTGTACAGAACACCACAGCATTCTGTCATGTTCGAGTTCGGCCCAGTATCAAGGTTCTCTTTGGCAAATGCCCTGAGAAAAGGTTGCCAAGGCTGAACGCGGTTCCGAACCTAACAGAAGGTTTGTGCTGCAGAAAAGTTCCTCTGATGCTGGAGTTAATGATGATACTTAACTTGTTTAACTAAGCCACAGGACAAAAATGCAACTATTTTCAACAATTAACACATTTAGAAGCATACCCTCAACATATGACATAGTGGGAGATCATCCAGTTTTGACAAAGCTTATTCATCTGAAGTCGCATATCACCATGGTAACCAATGCATACACTACATACAGAATAATATCACAAACAAATGCACTACTTACCACTTTGTCCTCCTGCAGTCAGCAATGTCGAATAAAAGAACAAACAAAAAAAAAACGTAAGGAAGGAAGCCTGAGTTCAACCAAATAATTGTCCAGTAACGTTACAGACAGTAAACAGCAAAACTTGTTACTGATATTGTAAGTGCAGCCTGGCTAGGCTAAGACAGCTGAAAGCTAATAGACCTGCGGAGAGAGTTGGTAAAAACTGCAGCGCAGTTAGCAAACAAGACAAATTGTCTCTTTTATTGATTTCAGATTGTTACTGCATAGATATTGGTAACGGACACTGATAGTAGGACATAAATTCTGCCTCCTTTCTGACTGAACTGCCCCCAGCATGATGCACCAGGACCCCACAGCTGAACCAACCACCATGTCAGGCACTAATTAATGTGTGTGTGTGTGTGTGTGTTTGTGTGTGTGTTTGTGATGGGGTGGGGGTCTAATTAAATGCCACACTGATGTTAAAGAAGTGTGGCAAAGAAAGAAGAAAGAAAAAAGTGTCAGAGTATTGTCACTTTCTTTGGAAGACGACTGGAGTCCCAACGCCAAAGTTCAAAATATGCGCGCGCGCACACACAAACACACGCCCTGCTGTGTAGGTATAGGGCACCTCGGAACCCCTCAGAGATCAAGATGGAGTAGGAGACCACCCCCTTTGTCCACAGCTCACTCTAATGCCCAATTAACCTTTACCAGGTCATCACACACAGAGGCATAGATCACATTCACATGAGTGACAACACACACTGATCTCAGCTACAGCACGCAGAGCTCAGAAGAGACACACCTGGCTCATCAACTCCACCTGAGTCCAGACACCTGAGCCCTGTCTGACTGGATATACAGTGGTACAGTAATGTATGTGCTCCATGGAGACATTTGCTGCATCTCTCTTAAATGAAGAGGTCAAAATGGCAGTAGCATATTCACATGACAACACATAAGTCTCTAACTTACCGTGTTAGATCTCAGGGAGACTCGCCCACCACAACGGGCACAGAACTTGGTCTGGCAGTACGAACACAGGTTCCCACAACCGTCTGCAAATTTGGTCTTGTGGCAGATGCCGCAGGTCGGTGCATCGTCCCGGTGAGCTGCCGAGCCCGCCGACGCTGTGGCTTGCCGGATCACCGTCTCCCTGTAGCTGGACAACTGATGCTGGACACCTCTGGATGAAACAGAAATATGAAAGCTTTGATTGGTGGCCACGTTTTCATGAGAAAAGGAGTGCAAGAGCATTGGTTTCATCAAAGGCCTTACAGTATTTGAATTATCAGTGTGGAATGATTGAGCAAGAACCTCGAGGAGATTCAGCGGAACAAGGAGGAGAGACGACGGGCCGAGGAGACTCATAAGAGAGCAGTTTTTATGGCGGCAGGGCCATAAAAAGATTCCCATTGTACAGCGCAATCATCAATAATTCAAACAGAGCCGACACAGAGCCGACCAATCCACAAAATACTCGTGAGGGCAGTTGGTTTAGTAAAAAATTAAAACCAGGCCAGGCTGGTATAATAACTTCAATGGTGACGTCTTATAATGTCCAAAAATATAGCAAATATTCTTCCTAAACCACAAAACAAGAAACAAAAAAAGCCATGTTAACTAGGCCAAATAGTTGACACGAAGGAATTCTTCAGGCTCTGTAAATAAACTATGCTTTAAGAGTTCTGGTTGCAATTCAACTCACAACCCACATGCTTATTTAGTCTCCACACCTCACTCAGCAATGAAAAAACAAGCTTTGATTCAAGATGAGGAAAAAAAAAATATTATTGAGAAGAGCTTGTTCAGTCATATCAAACTGCCATTTAACAACACAGATTCAATCACTGCTGTCATTTGACGCTCATAAAGCAATACAAATTCATTAGAATTCACAGCGGCTGCATGCTGTGTGTTGTACTTACAGACCAGGACTCAGAGATACAGTCTCCTCCCCCATAAACTCGGGTATTAAAAAGCCACTACGCCCCACAGAGGAAAGTCCGACGGTGTTTGTCTGATAGACAGCGTAGCGTGGCCTCTTCAGTCTGCAACAGGACTGACTGAATACGCCCGCACAGAAGGGCTCCGGGGACCCATTTGGTGAGCCACAAACCTGCCCTAGCAAATGTTAACACCTGCTCACACACACACACACACACACACACACACACACACACACA